>PVIR01035910.1:0-16124 GCA_004026965.1 Petromus typicus
CTGGATTAAGCACTTACCCAATAAGCCACTGATGATGATGATGATGTACCCATTATATCAATGAGTAAGTTGAGACACACAGAGGCCAGTAAACTGTAATGCATGAGTGATTATAGCAGATCTGGGAGCTGCTCTTTCTGGATTCCTAAAATATCTCTTGCTTACTGTTTCTCTTCTGAGTGGTGGAATAAGCTGAGTAGGAGGAAGTATGAGTACAGGAAGAAGCACAGAGTCAGAATTTAGAAGAACGGAACCATCACACTTTCACATCCAGTTATCTCGCTTGAGCTTTGCAACTGTTTGAGGAGAAGGGTAATGACAGTTACAGGTGGGGTGTTACAGTGACAGTTACAGTGGGCCTCCCTCCTACACACTCTGCCAAACTGGTAGCACCCTTGACAAACTTTCCCGATAAGTGAAGTCCACACCTTTTCCTGAAAGGCAGGGACAGAGCGTGGAAGGAGATTTGATAAGAGCAGTGCTGACGTCAACAGCCTTTCAGATACCCTTGTCTCGCTGGCTTCACCTGACCTGCTCCCCTCCCCGTTTCCTGCCTGATAGGGGGGAACACCCAGAAGCACACTGAGGTGCAAAATGAAATTTAGAACAGCCAAAACCAGAATCTAAGTGGCCAAGAAAGTAAAAAAATGAAATAAAATGGTCAAGGAAAAAAAAATGTTTCTGAGAAAAAATGAAATTCATAAGGCTTACTGAGAAAGGGATCATCTTAAGACTTTGCTCCTTAGGGTAAAACAGGCATACCCTTCACAAATGCTTAGCGATACAATGAGTTCAGTCCAGAGCATGAAGAGATGAGTTCTGAAGAGAGGGGATGCAGCTCCAGGGAGGAAGGAAATGTAGATGTAGCTCTCCTTCTACATTTCATTCTCCCCTTTGTGGTACTAGGGATCCACCCAGGTGTGCTGTGCTACATTCCCATACATGCTCGGTCCTTTTTTAAAAAATTGCTGATTGGAACATTCTTGGTGTACATAATAGTCACATTAACCACACACAATCTGTATGTATGTCTTGGTTTTTAGTTTTTCTCATTCCCCTTCCCTCCCTTCAACCGTTGAACTCTTAATTATTTACAAAAGCTTTGTTTCCACTTTTTCCTTTTCTCATTTCTTTCCCTTCCTTTTCCTCGTACCCCTCCCTAGTTTCTGTTCTCATGTGAACATTTTCTTTCTATTCCACAGTATCTAGTGTACATTTTGGTTCTCATTTACACATTCAGCTTCTCATACCAGAGAAACAATACAGTATTTACACATGTGTGTCTGATTTGTTTCACTTAAGAATATGGTCTGAAGGTGCATTTAGCTAGAAATATGTGAAGTTTATTTCTTTGTGGCTCAGTAGTATTCCATTGTATTAAAAAAAAAACAAAACCATACATCATCTTTATCCGCTCATCAGCTGATGGGCATTTGGACTGTTTCCAAGATTTAGCTATTACAGTTGTGCTGATATAAACATGAATGTGCATATATTGCTGTGGTAAGATGCTTTTAATACTTTCAGGAACAAACCAAAGAAATAGCTACAATGAACGAAACCTTGAGTTTTAGTTTTTTGAGGAATCTGCACACTGATCTCCCAGGGGTTGCCCCAGTCTACATTCCCACCAAGAGTGGAGAAGAGTTCCTTTCTCCCCACAACCTGGCCAGCATTTGTTATTACTTGACATCTTGATAACAGCGACTCTTTCTTGAGTGACATACAATCTCAGTGTTGTTTTAATTTACATCTCTTGAATGACCAGCGATGTTAAACAGTTTTTCAGATATTAGCTATTTCTACTTCTTCGTCTGAGAAGTGTCTTTTCATTTCAGATGCCCATTTATGGATGGATCTTTAAATCTGGGAGATTTGATTTTTTTTTTTTTTTTAGTTCTTTATATGTTCTAGTTAGCAGTCCTTTGTCTGAACTAGTTCATTTTAATTTTAATTTTGAGACAGAGTCTCATTAAGTTTCCCAGGCTGGTCTTGTGCTCCTCCCACCTTGGCCTCCTTGTGGCTGGGGTTACCCATGTATTCCACCACACCTGGGCTTTTTAGCTTTCAGCCATATGTATATAAACGGCATGGTGGTGCACTCAGGAGGCTGAAGCAAGAGGATCTCTGTGAGTTTGAAACCAGACTGGGGGTCGTAGTGGGTTCAAAGCCAGGCTGCACTACAGCAAGACCCTATCTCAAAAAAAAAAAAAAAAATTAATGTGTATATATTACTTTTTCATTTAAAGAAAACTATCCTTGTCCTGGGGACTGAACCCAGGACCACCTTGCACATGCTAGAAAAGCACTCAGTCTCTAATAAGTTACACCTCAAGCTCCCAAAAATCATTATTGAAGGTAGGCTGCCAGGAATGAAAGCCAAGGTGCCAGTCACTAACCATGACCCGAGAGTCTGTAAAGGGCGAATGAGGACAACCGAGGAAGCTCAGCAAGAAACGTCTCCTCAGAACCTAACCCTCTTCCCAGTCTCTAGTGTGAAAGGGAATTCGTGGGAGATGAGATCCCTCGGCTGCTTAAGACTGAGGCATTGGGTGACAATGTCAAGAGTGAGTGACGCCTCCCTTTCCACCCTGCTGGGAACGTTGCGCTTGCCTATCCCCCTCGTCCAGTGTAGCTGGGCAAACTTTTCCTCCACCATTTTGCTGGCCTTCTCTTCAGATCCATTGGGACACCATCACTGGCCGTTCATGAACAGGTCAGTTCTGCCATGAGGTAATATCGTTTATTTTCATTCAACTCTTAATCTTCAAATGGCTTCCCTAACTGCTTTGAGACTAAGGACCCACAAGATTACATCACAGAATCACAGGCTGGAGAGGGCCATGAGCAGCCCCTGTGCTGGTATTACAACTGCCTACATATAACTCCAGCTCGGCCAGCACTTCTTCGATGATTCTGAAATTTGAAGGTGCACCAGAATCACCAGGGAGACTCTAGTTTTGCAGCACTGGGGATTGAATTTAAGGCCTCTGCACCAACTTAAATCTCCAGCCCTTCACACATAAACGTGTGTGTGTGTGAGAATTATATATGTATATATTTATACATACATTAACTCTCTCTCTCTCTCTATATATATATATACACACACACACATACGTGTATATATATACATATTGATATGGTTGTGGTGGCCCCTGCCTGTAATAACAGCCCTGGAACCTGAGGCAAGAGGATTGCCCCAAGTTCAAGGCCAGCCTGAGGTACCTAACAAGTTCATCCTGGGCTACACAGGGAGACCTTATTAAAAGAAAAAAAAAAATTGGCCTTTCAATCACACAGGCTGGGTTTTAACTTGCGATCCTCCTGCCTCAGCATCCCAAAGTGCTGAAATTACAGGTATGCTCCACCACAACGAGCTCACCAGGAAGACTTTTAAAACTCCAACTGCTGGACTCCACCCCCAAGAGTTTGAGGTTATCTATGTACATCTCTCTGTCGTGGGGCCCCGCATCTACATTTCTCGCCCTGAGTGCTGCTGTTAGTGCCGGCGCGAGCGAGCACACTTGGACGACACAGCTGTGGGGTGGGCGCCTCGAGTGGATTCCGAATGACGGTGAGTCTCCGGCGGAGCCGAGGTTTCCCGAAACCCGGCGCGCGGAGCCCTGAACCCAGCTCGCGGTCCGCGCGGTCGAAAGCAGCGCTCATTGCGTGGGGGAAGGGGGTCCGCCCAGGGCCTGCCCGCGAGCGAAATCAACCCCGGACGAGCCCGGGGCCTCGCGCGGCCTTCGGGCCGGCAGGGCCCCCGCCTGCGTCCGCGCGGACAGCCCGCACCGCCGCGCGGACCGAGTGTGGGAAGCCGGCCGCTCCGGCACCTGGCCCGAGCTCCGGCGCGCCCAGCAGAACCCGCCCCGGCCCCGCCCTCCCGGCCGCGCCGTCGGGAAATCGGCGAGCGGCGGCGGCGGTGGCGGCGCCTCAGCCTCGGCGACCCAGGTAAGCGGCGCGGCGCGGCGCAGCGAAGGAGCCGGCGACCTCGCGCCCCTGCTCGGGCCGGCCGCGGCCAGGACTCGCCCCTCAAGGCCCCTCCGCCGGCCTTGTCCGTCTCCTCCTCCTCCCCGAGCGCCCCACAGTGAACTGAAGGGGCTGGACCTGGCTGGTCCCTCCTTTCGTCTCTCCCGGGCTGTGGCGGGAGCTCCTCCCTCGGAAAGACCCCTTCATTTCTGCGCTCGCTTGAGGAGCGAGGCGTAGACCCGGACGCCTAGACCTTGGAACTTGGAAGGAGGGAGACGTCATAGCCCCCCACCCATAAAGGGGCTCCACACCCTCTTTATCCACTAAGTCCCCACATTCCTTCTGTGCCCCTCACCCAGGCTTTGGCCAACCCATGCGCTCTGTGCAGAAAGTTAGAGGTTTCCTCCGAGGAGAAAATTGGCTTGCGGGGGTCCCTGAAAGCCCAGCCTGGTGAACCAGTCCCAGACGCTTGGGCCTCTGGGGTTTGGGAGGCTGTTGTGTAGATTGTGTGGAGGGGGCCTGTGGGTGTATGTGACCGTGACTGTCACCAACTTCCTGGTTTTGTGTGTCACTTGTTCCAGGCCTCACCCTCACAGAAAGGAGAAACAGCTAGTTATTTGTCCCCAGGGCCAGTTATCCTAGACCCAGACCCCTAGGAACAGTGGGACAGGGCTGTCCTGTCTGTGGGCTTCGGGGTGATCAGCCCCAAAGCTTAGCACAGACGCCACTAGCACAGGAGCCCAGTGCCTCAGGAAGCGGGCTCACACAGGCGGTTTATGGGCACGAGGTGAGGTTAATAACTGGACACAGTAAAAAGTCTCGAGATTACGCAAAATGTGTGCACACTGTGCAGGCCCTATTCTTCTCCGCCGAGGGATGAGGGCTATCCCTGCCCGGCAGAGGAAGGGCTAGACAGATGAGACAAGCAAATTCATGTAATGACTAGAACAGAGCAAGGTGAAGGTTTTGAAATAAACTTTCACTCACATTATCCGGCAATAGCCAGAATTACTGCGGACATTTTCCAGCTCCCTATTCTCAGTGATACTGTGCATTTTAGGAGGCCACAGGTGACGGGGGAAACTGCTTCTTGGGGCACCTGGGCATCGAGGAGTAACAAGTTCTTCGAAGGAAGAGGAAGTCTGGAGCCGGTGGAACTGTGGAAGGTACCTTGATAGTGAATAATTAGTGCCCAGAGTGGGCAGATCAGCCCGGCCTGAGGAGCTGGTGTATGTCAGGTCCCCTCTGAGCTCAGAAACATCTCAACCCCAGTTCAGTAAGGAGAGACCTGGACGGGAGACAGGACCCTAGGACTCGTCTGTGGGGTCACTTCCTACAGTGGGAGTCAGGACGCAGCTTCCCAGGGCTGAGGGCTTCTCATGCAGAGAGGCAGTGAGTGAGTGCTCTCAGGGAGCAGGAGGCTGACTCAGCTCCGTCGCTGATGCAGCAGTACAGCCCTGGCCAAATCACACAAACACTCCCTGAGTGGGGAGAAAATGAGAAGGTATAGGTGAATGTGCATTGGCGAAAGTCCAGGCACCAGACACTTGCAAGACAATATGGTGTCGTAGTTAAGAGAGGGCTTTGGAGAGACAGGGCCTGACTGCAGAGTCTGTCTGTGCCACTTCCTGGCTGTGTGACGTTGGTCAGATTAACCTCTCTGTGGTTCAGTCTCCTCCTGTGTAAGAGAGAGAAGATAACTGCAGCCTGATCTGATGTAAGTGGAAATGTTAAAAGTGGGGCTGGAGTCGAAGCAAAGACATGCTTCTGTAGTCCTAGGTTCTCAGGAAGTTGAGACAAGATTGCATGAACCCAGGAGTTTGGATCTGATGCCAACCTGGGCGACACATCGAGACTCTTTTTTAAAAAAAAAAAAATGTGATAATATTGTCCTAAACATCCTCTGACTTCCATGAACACAATCCAACATCTCTAGCTCTGGAAGTGAAGCTAAGGCTCAAACGGGTTGTGTATGTGTCAAGAGTGACGTATGAATGGCTGTGTCAGAGCCTGGGTGCACTTGGTTCTTCGTGTTGTCCCTGCCCCTCTCTGGGAAGGCCCAGAGTGTCATTTCTCATTTGATGGGATGAAAATGTGAATTTGAATAAACAAAAGGTCAAGTGTAGGGCAGTGCCAGCCTCTCTGTGGAGCTCAATGCTGTAATTGTGCTGTGTAAAAGGCTTGTATGGCACAGGAAAGGTTCAGTCCAGGAGAAAAGAGGCTATTGGCTGACTCTTCCCTGGTACCTGAGGCCCCTGAGAGATCAGGTTATTTTCTTAAACTTTCCCTAGCCTGGCCCTGAGCCCTGGGCAGAGAGTTGCAGGAAGAAGGAAACCCAGTCCTCACCTTAGATCTGTATATAATGGAGAGCAAAAGGAAGACAAGCCGGAAGTGACCTCACTACTCAGGCATGAGGGATGCTGCAGGCATCAGAGGCCAGGCTGATTAGTGAGGAGAAAAATTCCAGATCAGGAGTTTGGGGATTGGTATTGCAGATCCAAAAGGAGAAGAAAAGAGGACCCATGTGTCTAGGCCTGTTGGTTTGCTCTCCCCTATCTGTGGTGAAGTCCCAAATGAGAAAGCGTGGGTAGTGAATGTAACCTGGGAACAAAAAGGGCAGTGAGATACACCTGTGTCTGGGAAAACTTCTTGGAAGAAGAGAATTATGAGTAAACATTTGAAAGAAGAGAGATGTCGCCTGCTTATCCAGAAGATAAGGGCAAGGCTTTGAGGGTGAGGGCAGGCAAGAAGCAGACTGGCCGAGCCTCGGGTTCTGCCACAATCAAATAACACTGAAGGCACATAAACCTGGCTGATAGTGAAAGAAGGAGAGAGACCTGAGGCAAAGGAGGCTGTCAGGCAGCTACTGTTGATCCTTCAGATGCCCGGTGATAAGGACAGAGTTGCCAAGGTCTGGTTTTGAGAGTGAGGAGGAAGGGGAGGGTACTAGAGGCAGGGGATGAATCAGCAGGATTTGGTGGTAGGCCTGGGCTAAAGGCGACACAAGAAGGCCAGGGCCGTGGAGAGGGATAAGACCAGGTCCAGAAGGAGGAACTGGGATTGGTTCAAGGATTTTGATGCCTGTGGCATCACTGGGGGAGCCTGGGAAGGCTGGCTAGCTTAGGGGTTCGGGGTGTGGCAGGTTGAGTGTCCAGGGACCCTGGGCAGAAGCTCTTCGGTCAAGAGCTTCCAGTCCCTTGCATCACTTGCTCCAATCTGGAGATTAGCCCCAACCTCATCCGGCAACCAAGGGATTGTAACAATTCAAATTCCTCTTTTTGACTTCTCTCAAACCCAGCCTTGCTATCTCCAGATTTCCTAGGCAATTAGAGAAGGCTGCCTTATCCCCTCTTGGGATCCTGCTCCATCTCTAGATTCCTTGAGATCAATACCCCTCCTTGGGAAAAGCCTGTGTGTGTGTGTGTGTGTGTGTGTGTGTGTGTGTGTGTGTGTGTGAGAACTGTTGAGTTTCATATTTGACCAGCTATTGGTTTTGACTTTCAGTGACTTTTGGTTAATAGGAGTCAACAAAGATGTAGTGAGCACCTACTATCTTGTCAAGCATTACTCTGGGTAATATAGTGGTGAGCAAATGTGGGTTGGGTTTTTCTACTAAAAATTCATCTTTGATAACTTCATTTTAACATTTTACGTATACCTAAAATGAATCTAGCTACAGCCTGGGAAGTTTTCTTTTTTTTGTTTTTTTCAAGACAAGGTCTCACTGTTCAAGGCTGGCCTTGAACTCATGATCTCCTACCTCAGCCTCTCAAGTGCTGGGATCACAGGCATGTGACACCATGCCCAGCCAAGGGGAAATTTTTGAAAGACCAGGTACAAAAATAACTTTCAGTACATCTTTTTGGGAAAATAAGCTAACAGTCCTGGAGCTTAGTTCTGGGGGAAAGATGAAGCGTCTCAAAGGGGTAATTATGGGGGAAAGTGAAAATTCCCCAAAGTTCTGTGGTCAAAAAGGATCACAAATGAGAGTAGAGCTTTTAAGAGAGACAACTTGACCTCCTTATGCAGGACTGGGGAGGACAGGGAGCAAGTGCTGTGTCTGATGCAGAGAAAGTGTCGAGTATGCAGGGAAGAGGTCGAGTATTTGGCAATGGCAAAGCCCCCTCGCAGCCCCATCTCCCATCAGGAGTTTGAACTGGCCTGTTCCCTCCCCAGCATTGTGTCCTGCTCTGCACACCTCCACCCTCAGCCAGAGTAGTGACCATCTTGAGCTTGTGTCTGAGTAACTTGAGCAAACATCCCTGTGGTGATGGTAGTGACGATTTGCTTCCTGGCTGCACATCTCTCCCGGAGGTGAGCAGCTTATTTGATAAACAGGAAGAACCTTTGTTACAAAGATGCCAGCGCACCTGGCCAGCAAGGGTGTGTTCTGCCCCGCTGACCCGGCTTTCAAAGACTTTGCCTGCAACTTGTTTCCAACTGTTTAAAACTGCCGAGTCCCTGAGTGGGAGCTGGGGAGGGGAACAAATGCCATCCAGGGGGTCTGGGAGGCTGGGGGAGTGCACAATCCCCATGTGACCCTCAAGGGCGAGGTAAAAGAGCGTAAGAGGGCAGTGGCTCTGAATTGGGAAATAGCTGTGTTCCTAGGAGCTACTAGCTGTGTGTCATCATGGAGTCACCGAACCAAGCTGGCCTCACCCATAAAATGAGGGAACTGCACACAGAACTAGTCAAGACAGAAAGCTAATGTGTAACGGCAGAACTTTATTCAGACACTTGTAGCGCCCACATGGTGAATACCTTTATTCCCACCACTTAGGAAACTGATGCAGGAAAATTGTAAGTTCCAAGCCTGCCTTGGCTACTTAGTGAGCTCCTGTCTCAAAAACAAGAAAACGTCTTTTAGTGAAGACTGTGCTTAAGGTTTAAACCCTTGTAGCCTCATTTCATTCAACAAGTTTATGTAACACCTACTACGCACAAAATTGATGCTGGACTTTGCAAGTCATATAAAGTTAAATAACAGACCTTTTAGGCTCAGGGTTCAGGCCCTAGGAGAGGAAGAGATTCCTGTGCCACCAGGCAGGCTGGCCTGTGGCCAGAGTTTAAGTGAAAACATGGCCAGCGATGGAAGTGTGGCTCCACAGTAAAATACCTGCCCTGGGCTTGGTCCTCAGCACTGGAAAAACCAAACAAAATGCTAAAGAGTAGGGAAAAATTCTGCTAGTATATCTGAGAAAAATTCTGAGAAAATATCTGAGAAAAATTCCTAGAGGAGGCTAGGAAATAAAACACAGGGGTTAGCCAGGTATGGTGGCTCACACCTGTAATCTAGCACTCCAGAGGCAGTGGCAGGAGGATCGTTGTGAGTTCAAGGCTAGCCTGGGCTATACAGTGAGTTCAGGGCCAGCCTGAAATACTATTTATTTCTCAAAAATAAAATACAGGGTTAGACTATATCACTGGCTTTTTAACTTCTATGCCTGGAAAACACTTTAAAGGCTCTATCAGAGCCAGGCGCAGTGGTGCCTGCCTATAATCCCAGTACTCAGGCTGAGGCCGGAGGACTGCTGTAAACTCAAGGCCAGCCTGAGCTACATAGCAGAAACTCTGTCTCAAAAAACAAAAAAAGGTGGGGGGACCTATCAGGACACACACGTGATAGTGTCCTAAAAGTCTTAGCACAGGTTTATGCTTCAATAATGATAGAAAATTAAACGAGGTTGCCAAGGCCTAGGTGTCTGTCTGTAGCAGGCTTTCTTAGAGGAAAGTAACCAGCTGAAGCTACTCTATATAAGGACAAGGAGCATGGCTGAGAGGATCATATACACCTAACAAAGGATTGTAGGCATCTTATATGGCCTAGGGGGCGGGAATAGGGTAATAGGAAGCGGAAAGGCACTACACACTTCTCTAATTGGTGGGTCTCTCCATGACAGGGTAATTACATAAAGGGTCAAAGGGGAGGGGGAGTGTCTCTGGCTAAAGTAGCCATTTTGGCCTTGTTTTCCGGGAGCGCAAAGGCTTGTGGGAAGGAGTGTGCTGTACCACTACACGGTGCCATGAGCATGGCGTTTTGACAGAAATGCTGCACTGGCTCGGTTTACCGGACCGCCTGTCAAATAGTATCAGAAGTTATACAAAGTAAACCAAAAAAAGCCATTTGTAAATTTGATCATGTAAAATTCTTTTACTTTATTTTTAGGATTTTCCCAGGGTATCCTCAAACTTGTGATTCTCCTACCTCACCCTCCCAAGAAACTGAGACTCCAGGCATGTGCCAACACACCTAGGTAGTTCTAGGAATTTTGAATAATTTTAGTTGTAGTTTTTGTTTTGTTTTGTTTTGTTTAAGGTGTTTTGAGATAGGGTCTCGCTTTGTGGTTCAGGCTGGCCCTGAGCTCAGCCTCAAAGTCACATCACAGCAATCCTCCTGCCTCTGCCTCCCGAGTGCTGGGATTACAGCGTGAGCTACCACGCCCAGCACTGTGGTGTGTGGTACTGATTGCTGCTGGGGTGAGTCTCCATGCCCAGTATTGTTATGTGGTTACCGGGAATTGAACTCTGGCCCTTGTGCTTGCAAGACAAGAACCATTGAGGTATATCCCCGGCCCACTAGTTGTAGTTTTGTATCAAGCAATATTTATCATCTTTAATAGACTGAAATAAATATTACAGTAAAAGTTGATTATTCAAAATTTAAAAGACCAAAATAAATTTAAAACACTCCAGTGATATTCTTTGTCAACTATAGCATTCATATTTCTGGAGTTATTAAAATTTAAGCTTACATTAAGACTTCTGGTACACTCTGTATGTATAGATAATAACTAAAGTGAAAATTTAATAAGACAATACTTTTCCATACGCATGTGATATACTTTGATATTTCCTTCTCCATCCCACTTTAGTCTATTGGAGATGTGTTTCAGGCTGACTCTCTAGTTACTTCACAGTAGTGTACGTAGTGGATGGTGATCAGCAGTCGGAGACCTTGGACTCTGATCCTTATATGAGTGAGAGAGGATAAGTTCACGTGCCTGCTGGTGGGCCCAGAGAAAAACAACTCATTTGATCACCTAGGGAAGCTTCCCCGGAGAAGATTTTCAGCTTCACTGCAACATGGCAGCTTGAGAGTATGGGTGGAGGGAAACGACTTGGGAACTAAAGCCCAGCAATAGCCGTAGGAAGGAAGTGAGTGGATGAGGATGTGGGCACACTTGCCAGTGGCCCTGGAGCCCAGCTGATGGAGCCCAAGGGGGCATGCAGGAGATAGCACGCTGTGGGGTCCTGTGAAGTCCTACACGTGACGGGGTATTATAGCAGGGAGACTCCTTGTCCAAGGCTGGTGGCCAGGTGACCTCTCTACTCGTATTAATCACACTTGTGAGAATCATCTCCTATGCAGAGAGCAGGAATCCTTAATCTCAAAATCCAGGAGCTTCCCTCGGGTTGCATGTGGCTTCTGGTGCCTGCAAGTTGAGCAAACAGTGAGTCTCCAACGCCAAGCCTAATCATAGGTGTCTCGTTTCGTTTCAGGATGTGGTTAGTACCTTCAGGAACTGCAGTTCCCAGAGAGAAAACTTTAGACATCCAGGTTATATTGAAAGAGTAGATGACGGGGTAAGTTTAGCTTAATCCTAGTTTCTTTTCTCCAGAGAGAATTCGAGGAGCAGAGACGAGCCCTGCTGCGAAGGACCACAGGCAGTGCCAGCATGAAGATGGAGTGACCTGGTGACTCAGCCAGAGAGGTCTTCCTGCAGGTGAGTCCTGAGCCCTGACTGCTGCGGGTAACTGCAGTGTCAGCACACCTTTGTTTCTGCCTGGCTTTCTCTCTTCCTAGATTGGGAGAGTAGCATAAAAAATGTGGCACTAGGATTCAGTGCTGCACTGGCAGACACTGCCCCACTGTGCAGCCCTGTGTCCGGCTGGGCTGCAGCAGTCAGAACTGCCGAGGTGTCTAGCTCAAGCAGCCTTGCGCTGAGCCCAGCACAGCTCCGCCCCCAGTATGGATGGTAACTGTGCCCTGAACTGCCTTTTGTGCCTTGCAAGCCTCATCAGGCTCATACGGAACTCTGCCTCTCTCCCTTGGCGTCTACCATCTGTGCTATTGTTATGTTTTAATTTTATTAACTTTTGAATAGGAAACGTGGTCAGGGTTCCAAACACAAAGGCGGACTCAGTAAACGGTCCTTTTCCTGCTCAGTCTCCTCCCAGGACAGGTGTAGGTGGACCCAGTGCTACACTTCCTGTTCTTCTTAAACACTTTTAAATACCTGAGAGAAGGAGCAGAGGCCCACACTCCTGGGTGTCTTCCCGCGTCCCACCCCATCACTTAGGGAAGGTTGCTAGCACCACATCCCCTCCCTGTCAGGGCCCTGCTGTCTTGGGCCAGATGTTCAGCCGCTCCTAACTGACTGTCCAGCTGCCAAGCAGGTCCCTCTCCTAGATACCATCTACCAGATGTCATATTGCTCTTCCTACAGTGCTGAGCTCCCAGCTAACTTTTATTATTCCTCATAACTCAGGTCAAGGGCAGGCTCCTCACCATGGCATATAAAGCCCTGATAACTCGGCCTAGTATACTCTCCAGGGTCCATCTTCTGCTGCTTCTACCAGACTCCATGCTCCCGTTGTATCAGTCTGCCGCAGTTCTCTGATGAATCCTTCCGTCTCCCACCTATAGGCTTTTGCTGTGTGTGACTTTCTGCCTGGACTGTGCTCACCTTTCCTGGGCCCCTTACTCTCAAGTTGGTGCTCAGCCCAAGCTTCCCCTGCAAGACTTCTTTGCCTTCCCCATTGACTGAGCTCCCTGTTCCTTCTCCTGCAGCACTGAAGGTACGTCTTCATGCTACCCTCTTGCTTAGTGTCTCTGTTTACATCTGACTCCCCCAGCTGACTGTGCCCTCCTGGAGGGCGGGCTCCGCTTACCTCTGTACTCTCTTCATCTTGCAGAGTCCCTGGCAGACAGCAGGTACTTCAGGAATATTGGCAGAAAAGAATAAGTCTTCTCTCCCTTCTCCCCAACAATACTTCATGCAAAACAGATAAGCAAAGATGTTATTTTACTTGAGTATAATGTTATGAAAGAAACCACCTATCTCTCCCAGCCTAGTGTGAACCTTGCTCCACTCTGAGATCATGCCATCGACATTTTCCGTGGATGCAGGTGACTCCTACCTCCGGTCTGCTCCACAGCAGGCCATTGTGACTTCAAAGAACACCAAATACCTCAGCTGGACTTAGTTTAATCAAAACAGGCAAAGGGTGATGAGAGAGTAGTTTGGGCCGAGGACGAGATGCTTTAAGATAATTGCTGGGAAGCTGGGCAGAAGTTTATTAATTATAATAATAATAGAAATATTTGATATTATTTATTGAGAACTTAGTAAATGATAGGTATTTTGCTGAGTACATTATTAATTAGTAATCAATGTAAGTATGACTACATACATTATCCGATTTAATCCTCACCACAACTCTGATTTAGGTATTACTTCTACCCCTACTTTGGAGATGAAGAAATTGTGGCATACAGGGGTTAATTGGCCGTTGGTCACACATGGCTAATGATAAAATCTGATGCTTTCTGAGACCTGACCATGCCCAGAGATTGCCACACTTTTCCCATGAATTGTTTGTTTTTCTTAAAGTTAATTCTTACACCAGCCCTAGGAGGTAGAGGCTGTTACTAGAACAGACAGAACTCGGACTTGTGTCCAGGCCTCTTGCCACCAACATCTAGTTTTCAGCAACAGAGACTTGTATTTTGAGAATTTGACACAGAAATTTTGCAAATATTCATCTCTGCAGCATGGAACACATGCTCGGGTAGAGACTGCTGAGTGCCCGCGATCTGCCTTGCCTGGCAGGTGTTACCAAATCACAGATTTTTTTTTTTGTCCTGGGAATCAAACATAAGGCCTTGTGTTTGTGAGGCAGGTGTGGTACCACTGAGCTGCAGCCCCAGCCCCCTCAGTGTTTTTTGTTTGTTTGTTTGTTTGTTTTTTGGTATATAAAAAATACAGTTGGCCCATGGTTATGAGTTCAAACAGCATGGGACCACTTTTACATAAGGACTTTGGGGGAGCAGTAATGAGGAATTTTCAGCAATTTTTAAAAGCTGACAGACAAGGGCCAGGGATTTAGCTCAGTGGTTCCGGGGCCTGTCTTGCAAGCGCAAGGACCCACGTTCGATCCCCAGTAACCACATACCATACTGGGCATGGAAACTCATGCCCAGCAGCAACCAGTACCACATACCACAGTGCCGGGCGTGGTGGCTCATGCCTGTAATCCCAGCACTCGGGTGGCAGAGGCAGGAGGATTGCTGTGATGTGAGTTGGAGGCTGGCTCAGGGCCAGCCTGAACCGCAAAGCGAGACCCTGTCTCAAAAGGACCTAAAAAAAAAAAGCTGACAGACAAACCTCACAGCATAGAAATACCAAAAAATTTAATTTTGTTTTTGCAGTACGGGGAATTGAATCTAGGACCCTCACAGTGAGCACATATATAAATTTTTATTTCAAAACAGTCTCGCTGAGTCTTCTAGGCTGGGCTCAAATTTTCAGTCCTCTGCTGTCACAGTGCTGAGATTTATAGGTATTGATAAAATTAAATGTCATGAATGCATAAATATATGTAGATACTGATCTGTCATTTACTACCTATATATACACACACAAATCTATTATAAAATAAATAATCTAGGTTAAAAATTGTCAGAACTTATGCACACAAACACAGACTATACATGGTACTGTTTGAAGTCAAGAAAAATGTAAAACTATAGAGATGCAGTATTAAATTACAACTGTGGGGACTGAGGATCTAGCTCAGTGGTTCCAGTGCCTGCCTTGCAAGCACAGGTCCCTGGTTTGATCCCAGGTAACTACATACAACAATGGTGGGTGTAGTGACTCATGCCCTCCAGCAGTCAGTACCACGTGCCAAGCATAGTGGCTCATGCCTGTAATCCCAGCACTCAGGAGGCAGAGGCAGAGGATTACTTCAAGTTCCAGGCTTGCCTGAGCTACATAGTGAGCTCCGGTTCAGTCTGAACTACAAAGCAAGACCCTGTTTCAGAAAACTAAAAAAAAACGGGCCAGGGATTTAGCTCAGTGGTTCCAGCACCTGCCTTGCAAGTACAAGTTCTTGGATTCGATTTCCGTAACCACAGTGCCAGGCATAGTGACTTATGCCACCAGCAATCAGTACCACATACCACAGTGCTGGGCGTGGTGACTCACACCTGTAATCCCAGCACTTGGGAGGCAAAGACAGAAAGATTGCTGCAAATTTGAGGTTTGCCTAGGCTACGTAGTAAGTTCAGGGCCAGCCTGAACTACAAAGCAGGATCCTTAAAAAAATAAATTACAACTAGGGCCTACGGCTGTAGCTCAGTGATAAAGTATGTGCTTAGCAAGAGTGAGGCCCTGGGTTCAGTCTATACAACCAAATATAAAATAAATAAGTAATGCATATGGGCAGGGGATGTGGCCTATGGTAGAATACTTACCTAACATACCAAGGCCCTGGCTTCAGTCCCTAGTATTATTTTTTGAAAAACACACACACAACTATATAAATTAGCTGCAGTACATACACCCTGCACTACTGTAATAATTTGACGGTCACCCGAGTTGCTATCGTGGTAAGTACTGTGAACGTCTGCTTAAAATGCCCCATGACACTAATCATTGTCACGAGATACTCATCTCTGCAGAAAATCGAGTATCACAGTAAAAATCAATTTCTCGTGGTTCACTATCTATAATATATATACCACAGCAAATGTGTATTAGCCAACTGCTTATATTACCAGTAAGGCTTCTAGTGAACAGCAGACTCCAGTAGTTAGTTACTTTGAGGGGGACTAGAACGGTAAACTTCAATTTTCACCTGTATGGGAAGTTAGGACCTCAAACCTCATGTTGTTCTAGGGTTAACTATAGTAACAAAATATGAGAGCATTCTGTGGAAAGCCTCAGGCCGGGACTCTGGTGGAAGGTGCCAGCTGTTAACTTTCAATCCAGGGGGTATTTTTCTGCAGACTTGAAGAGTAGGAAGTGACCACCCCAGAACTGTCGTCCATGCCTGTGTGTGGAGAAAATGGCCCTGTGGTCTTCATTGGCCTCACCCTCTGGGCGCCCCAGTCAGGCAGGGAAGTAAGACAGTCTCGGTGGGCCTGG
>PVIR01035912.1:0-16142 GCA_004026965.1 Petromus typicus
CTAAAATTAAGATCTTTATGATTATGGATATACATATATATATAAGTTTCCAGTACCACAGACTTGGGGACACGTTGAAATCACAATAATCACCAATACCTTCCATGTGCCTAAATATTTAGATTAATTTTCTGACTTTATTTAAATTGACTTCCCAAAAGAATTCATTATATTTGAGTCACTGGTGCTCTTCTGAAGTATCCTGCTCCACCTTCACTGTAGGAATTCTACCTTATCTTGATTTTCAGTCTCCCTTTCTGGCTGTTCATTCTCACTAACTTTTGTTGGTCTGGTGTTTTCTTTTTTTTTTTTTTTTCACATCCTGACTGTAGATTTTTAAATGCTCAAGGCTCAAAAATGCTTTAATCCCTCCACTTGTCTATACTCACTGTCTTGGTTGTTTCACTCCTTTCACTTAAATAAAATCTACGAAAGTATTCACAGGTGATATCTTCCTTATATTGCCTTCACTTATTAATTTTTAACGTTATGATAGTACAAAATTAATACACATTCCATAAGAACTAGATTGAATCTTAACTATAATAATCTTGGAGTGCTGGGCAGCAGCAGGCACAGCTCCAATTGGCCATGTGGTCCTGAGGACAAGTAAAGGAACTCTGGTGTGTGGTCAGTGCTGTTTGGATACCAGTATTCAATACATTACATGAGGCAGCCAATGCTTTATTCTAAAATAGGCTGTAGGTTAGGTAGTTTTGCCTACCTGTGGATTAATTCAGAGAATTTAAGGTAGGTTAAGCTATGATATTTGAGAGGTGAAGTGCATTAAATACATTTTGGTCTACAATAGTTTCAATTTACAGCTGGTTTATTAGGATTTAACCCTATTACAAGTCTAAACACATCTGAACATCCTGGTCATTTCCAAATTCATACCTACTGTCTATACCTCCTGTTTTATCACAGCTATAAATATTCCATTAATTCAACATGCTCACTTAGCCATCTAATAGACATCTTAGATGTGACATGCTCCAATATTCTCCTAAACTTGTACTCATACTCTTCTCGATTTCAGTAATGTGAATGCAATTTCCAGGTAAGGATCCAAAACCTTTGTTATTCTTCATTATGTAGCTACATTCCATACCAATTATCATTACCTCAGATTTCAAAACATATCCAAAATCCTGATTTCTCACCATCCTACTATCATTTAATCTTAAATATTATTTCACCTCAAATTTTTTTTTTTTTTTAGGTTTTTTGAGACAGGGTCTCACTTTGTGGTTCAAGCTGGCCCCGAGCTCAGCCTCAAACTCACATCACAGCAATCCTCCTGCCTCTGCCTCCCAAGTGCTGGGATTACAGGCGTGAGCCACCACTCCCGGCACTGTTGTATGTGGTACTGGTTGCTGCTGGGGTGAGTCTCCACGCCCAGTATTGTATGTGGTTACCGGGGAATCGAATTCAGGCCCTTGCGCTTGCAAGACAGGCGCCGGAACCACTGAGCTAACTCCCCAGCCCTTCACCTCAAATTTTATCACTGTATCTTTAGAGCTTGCTGGCAAACTTCAAATTACTGACCTTTACTACAGTATCAAAAAAGGACTTAATCTCTCCACTCCTATTAGTTCCCTAGACACATCTTCTATCGCTCACCTACTGATGGTATCTCATGCCTCCTCTCCAGCCTTTTTGCTGTTCTGTAAGCATTCCAACTACGGATCCTGTTTTGGACATGTTGGTCTTGTCTGCAATCTCTAATTCTCCTTCTCTCTGTATTACACAGTATCCCTGCTTATCTTTGAGTCTCTGCTTACTCTGCCCTCTGGACTTCCCGGGCTGCACCATCTTCTGTTGCATGTCACTTTGCCTTGTTCTATTTCTCTAGAGCATTTATTGTATCACTAACTGACCTTATGTTATACTTTTATTTATTTGTTAATAACCTATTTCCTCCACTAGAATTTAAAAGTTTTAGAGCAAAAAAATGTGTCTTTTTCAATCCAATGCTAATAGCATTTTACACAGAAGTACTTAAAAAACTAAAAAAGTCATGGTGAAGACATCATCTAAAACAATTACACTGGAGTATTCACACACTTTCACAAATACATGTGGAGATATATTTTGAATTCACTGGGAAAGATGTGCTATGCAATCAGGAATAACTGAAGAAATACTTCTATATTAGAAATTGCAAACTAGAGGTAATTATACACAAACTGAGAATGGAAAGATGCTCTTACAAATGTGATGAATTTTTGAAAATTTTCAACACTTGTATATTTTATTAAAAAATAAGAATTCTGAACAATGATTTGAAGTCATAACACTGACAATAAAACATTTACCCAAATGACTTCTGATATTATAAAAATGTATCTCTCCATTGGTATAGAACTCCATTGGTATAGAACTCAATGTTATTTCAGAATAACATTGATATTAATTATTTTTATGTTACTTACAAAATCTAGTAGTTTTTCTATGATATTTTATATTGTCTTAGAATATTTTGTAATTCTTCCTTCTTCAGTTTTGGACAAGTTAACAGGTATTGTAATATAATTCAGTCACTCACCTGAATTCAAAAATTGACATTGGAAGTAATTAAATTTGCTTTTTAAAATTCTTAACACAAATTCATCTCACTAAGAGATCTCAATACGATACAGCTCATTTGTCAAAACAGATTATTATTACATGGCCCTAATTTTTATACTATTACTTTTAAAAACAGCATCCTTGATATAAGCATCACTTAGAAATATCTAAATGCCACTTAACATATAAATAAAAAATTTAACGTAGGTGAAAAAACTCCACACTCTGAGAAGGTCACTTCTGGAATCACTAAGAGCCAGGTTCCTACAAAACACTCTAATGGTACTTTACCATCTTTCAATCAAAATATTTGGAAGATAAGCTTCAAGATCTTTGTACCTTTTCCTCTTTTTCAGTTTTGGTTATTGTGAAAATGGTAAGTTCTCACTCCAAACCTCTGAAGCCAAATAAAGTAAGGCAGTCACTGGAGAGACTTCCCTGACCTGAACAGATTCTGTCCTTGCTGTTCAAAGTGCAGACTGTCTACAGTCATCTCTCTCTTCTAAGTTTGAGCTGAATGGGGAATTTAAAAACTTCCCCAAGTGCTCCGATCTCTTTGGTGCTGATGACTAAGCTTCGATCTCTTTGGTGCTGATGACTAAGCTTTGACCTCTTTGGTGCAGATGACTAAGCACATTCCCTAGAGGGAAGGATTTGGCACTTTGAACTGAATGAAGTCTAGATGCTGCCACTGCTGTGGACGTGGAGTAGAGAACAGAAGAGCCTGGGTGTGTTCAGGATGGAATGGCAGAGACTGGGGTGCAGACCAAAAAGGAAAAAAGACACAGTGGAGACTAACTACATGGTCATTGTTTTTTTTTTTTTTTGTCACTATGACAAAAGACGATGTTAACTCTTGTCTCAGCACATGTTTTCTTCATTTCCAGACATGTATAGACAACAATCCCCTCTCCTTACAGTAAGAAATAGATCTGAAAAATAACTCCTTATATATTTATATCACATATATATGTGTATCTATAAAGTTTTGAATTGGATTGATGAAAATTAGATCAACAAAGTATGAATACCTGATGGAGAAGAAGAAATTACACTGATTTGAGATGTGAGAACAGAGGAACAAATCTACGGACTTATATCACTATAAAAGGATCCTGGTGTTCCTTTGACACTTTTCCTTTATACCCTCCACTCCGTCTTCTGTTTAATGTCAGGCAGGGAAGCTTCCTCTGAAGAAGTTCAGCCCGGAAAGAGACTAAAATGAGGTGCTGCATTAAGAAAAAAAGTGGTTGGTAACTAAACCACTTTCCAACAAACACATAAGAAAGTCAGCACGATGACCACATAACCCGGAATTTTGTCACCTACACAGACCGTCTCAAACACGACTTTACTCTTTATAAAGACACAAATGACTTCGTTGCTTCAGGTTTTCATGGGGTTATTAAGAAAATTAGGTCAAAAATATATTAACGTACAAACTTTCAAAATGGTGTGTGTTCCGAGATGACACACTCTTCCGTATTACTAATGCATGAGGACACAAACACACTAATTGGGTATTTAATTGGTACAGTGGAGGACTTTACGCATATTATTATCCTCTCAATAAAGCCTGAGACAGCTCAAGAACGCTTTTAGGAAAGGTGAGTTTGACCTTTATTGTCTGTGCCACGTGAAGTGTTCCAATTTAAGTTACTTGTTTGTATTTCTCTCAGGTAGTTTGACATCTCAGATTGTCAAACGAACACATAATAGTGTAATACTTGTTCCTCAGCTTTTCAAGTGGTAAGTGATACGCTGGGGTTCAGAATGCACCAGTGAGTCCACAGCTCTGGTGAGGAAATGTCAAGAAGCCACTTGGAACCTCTTTCTGGAAGCCAAAGTGGCTCTTTGAAAAGATTTCGGGAGATACTGGGAACCTGAAACATAAACCAAACAAGCGAGTTTCATTAATAAGTTTTTAAAAACCAAGAGATTTCTCATTGAAATGTCTTTTTAAAAATATCTCAAGAGGATTGTTTTATACATTCCAGGTAGATGATACATTTGTAAAGAGGAGAGAACATTATATTTTAATGTCCATTCTGCACAAACTAAGAGAAAGTCATACAAAAAGATAGTCATTTGGAGTCCTACCAAAAAGAAAAGTGCTCTCCCCAACCAAGCCTCAATGCCAGCCATGTGCCCTCCCCAGCTAGGAACTGGACAAGGGGCCCTAAAGCCCAACAGGAAGTTGGGCAGCTCCCCTATTTTATAGGAGCAGCTCTGCCAGTTGCCTCCAGAGATCTTGTGAGATATCAGGCAAAATCCCAACCCCAGGAACTTCATTATTTTTCTCTCCAATACAGAAAAAATAAGAAACTGACATATTTATAGCTTCTAAACCCAATAGCAAAGATAATAAGGAGTCCACGAGTTTGCACATTAGAGAAAATAAAAATAAACACACACACATACTGGAATGTGTCTTAGTGTACAGTTCACCACAGATGTGAACAAAGACCTGTACCCATTGATGACAATACTATCTCAGAGTTCCTGGTAAGAGAATAAGCTAACTTGGTATTTGGTCAGATTGGAGGAGCAGATTTCTCTCTCACTTCAACTGTCACACACTCCAAACACCTGCTCAACCTCTTCACTTGGCATGGAATGTCAGCGTCTCGAAAGCTGACTTCACGATTCCTCTGGCTCCCTCTTTGAACCCCACAGTCCCGGATGCCTGAGGCCCCCAGGAAGCCTCTGTTCCCTTTACTACCCAAGACAGAGGTCGGTGGTTTCCTTACATCACCCTTCTTGAGTCCCCTCTTATCGTCTCCCAACACTCGATGCTTCTCGATGGCGTTTCTAATGTTGGACTCCTACTGTTCCCCCCCACACATTCTCACAACAGCCACATCAAGTAAGCTTCCCTTCAATCTCACTTAAACTTGATATACTATGATTACACCATTATCTTAATAAATGGTGAAATCTGACCTGTCAAAACACTCTGACCTGTCCACGTGTGGCGGGCGAATTCCATCAGGGTCAGTGAACCTTTTTGAGGTGTATCTGACTGTCAGGAGAAAAATAAAATGATAGATGAGCTTTATTTTGTCAATTTTTTTTTTTCAAAAAATAAACCCCTCAAAGATAATGGTTAACAGAGAACCCACCCGGAAGGTCTGGGTCGTGCTGGGCCTTGAAAGCTGCTCCAGAGCTATGGTTCTTTCCCGAAAAGGGGACCGCTCTATGCAGTCAGGCACAGCGCTGGACACCCGGCCCTGCAGATGCCGTCCTCTGGCCTGAATGAAGGAGACAGGTCTTTGTTTAGGATGAGTGCGCTCCTTAGAAATACACAAGAAGGGCCGGGGAGTTAGCTCAGTGGTTCCGGCGCCTGTCTTGCAAACGCAAGGACCCGGGTTCAATCCCCAGTAACCACATACAATACTGGGCATGGAGACTCACACCCAGCAGCAATCAGTACCACATACCACAGTGCTGGGCATGGTGGCTCACGCCTGTCATCCCAGCACTAGGGAGGCAGAGGCAGGAGGATTGCTGTGATGGGAGTTTGAGGCTGAGCTCAGGGCCAGCCTGAACCACCAAGTGAGACCCTGTCTCAAAAAACCTAACAACAAAAAAGAAATACACAAGAAAACCTACAGTTGGTTCAATCATCCCCCTCATTTATTCACTGACATGCTTATGGGACATTTTATTTAGAAGTAGCTAAGTCTCTTGACTCCTGAGGGTCAACAGCTAAATATGTCTTAATTACATTAAAAATGTTTTATTAAACCAGGTAAAATAGTGGTACCGCAATAAACAGAGATCAAACAACTTAACCCCTGGTACAAATTTCCCATGAGGAATGTGATCAATATGTATGACAAATACGTACTAATAAAAATTAAAGTTTAAGAAAAACTTAACCACATAAAATTCTTAATATTAAATGACACCAGAAATGTAATTCTGGATTGGTGAAGCATCGGACTTATTTGATATTTACCTTCTTCTATGACTTCATCTTAAAGTTAAATGTGAGAACATTGCCACTCTTGCCCTCTGGACTAAGCTGCATTGCTGTGAGGACACTGGCATGGGCTCAGTAAAGGGATAGGCAGATCCATGTTTGAGTGTTGCCCAGCAATTTGGCAGGGAACGTCTCCTGGCTGCACTGGCTCTCTCTGTCTCTGTCTCTGCCTGCTTGTCTGTCTGTTTATCTCTGTCTCTGTATCTGTATTCTTACAGGTGGGATCTGGCATGTTTCAAAAAGTGGATATGAGTTATTTATATCAAAAGGAAGCATCTAGGGGAAGCCTGGCTAGATACACTCATCACAGCACATTGTCAACAGATGCGCTCTGACAGTAAGACTAAATTCAGCTCACGTGAAGAAGTTGCTGCCTCTGCACTATAGTAAACATGTCAAAGGTCAGTTGTAAAAATGAGTGCTGATAAAACTGATGAGGATAATAATCCTCAGCTATTAATATTTTCTTGGCATTATTTAAAATGCATGGGTCTGTCTAATCCTTATAATTTCTTGAGATAAGAATCAATATCACCCACTTGTAGATGAGAAAACTAATTTCACCCCCTATAAATTCTGATAAATCATTTACTTTCTAGAAGGCAGACTACAATCACCTATGTTACTGAGTTCTCTGGGAAGTACCAAGACTTCTTTTGTCTTCTAGCAGATTATCTAAATGGTCACACTTATAATGACATCTGTCTTACAGAGATAGAGCGGGATCCAGAAAATGCTGTGCTCTGTTCTCCAGTGTCTGAGCCAATCGGGGGCAACCTGCTCCGTGGAGTCTGAGATGGAGGAGAAGACACTCGGTCTGCACCAGTGGACCTGTGAAGACAACGAGATGCACCTGCATACACAGGTGCAGCGAGAGACAGGAACACGCCTTCCTGTGAAGATCTCAATTGGAGCTACAAGGTATAATCTGCTGCCCCAAATCAACGCTCAACAAGAACAAACTTCATTTCAAGAAGACAAGTGAGTCCACTGGGATAGAGTTCACTGCCTGTACTGCCAGTGGGGCAGTAAAAGGGCACAACCACCCTCGGGAGCACTTAGGCAAAGTATTTCAAGAACCTTACAAATGTTCATAACCTTGACCCAGAAGTTTTCCTCCTAGGACTGCACCTGTAGGAAATAAGTTAAAGACATTCTTATTAAAACTAATGATGACGATTATTATATGAGTATTATTATTAAAACTGATTAAGATGATGCTCACTGTACATCATCAGACTGAAAATACAGAAAATGAAAACTTGCACTAATAAAGACTTAGAAAATTATCATAGACCCCTATGATTGCTTTCCATTCATTAAAGTCATGCTTTTGGAAATATTTGATACCATGGAAAATAGGAAGGCTATCATGTTGTGGGAAAGTGTTACATTACACAGTAGTTAATGCTAATTTCAGTGAAAAGACAAGATAAAGAGAATAAAAATATAATCCTAGACAAAACTGAATTTTATTTAAAAAGTTTGTCAACATTATCATTCCATATTTATATGTGACTAGCACATAAATGATCTTTGATTTCTGTTCATAGTTTTGATTGTCATGCTCCACAGTGAACTTTCAGTACTTAGATAACTGAGGAAAATATTTAATAAAAACGAATGATAAGGCCAGAGGGTGTAGCTCCATGGGAGAGAGCTTGTCTAGTGCAAGGCAGATCATGGGTTACCTGGCACCACAAAAGAGAGAAACAAAAAGGAGGAAAAGAAAAAGTGGAAAGGCAAAGGAGAAGAGGAAAGAGAAGGAAGAGAAGGGAAGGGAAAAAGAAAAAAAAATAGTGGAAGACAGTACGAACAAATCTTGGAATAAGAAGCAGCACAAGTGGCCTGTCTGTGGGACACAGGATGATGAGGCTGTCTAGGGTCAAGGTACGTAAGAGAAGTACAAGAAATAGTTATGCAGATTCTAGGAAGGGGAAATGAAATATAGTAATGTTCTGTGGGTGGGGCACCAATTAGTCCATAAGACACCCTTAGCATGGCATCAGTGAAAAAAATTTTTGAAAACCATTGGTTTACAGAGAGAGAGGCCAAAATATGGAGGGATGTACAGTAGGAAGGGTAAAAATTGATGTTGATAGGACAGCTGTAGGTTTTGCTGAAAACTGTTAGGCCTAGGTAGGCTGGGGGAAGAGTACAGCACTGGTCACATGCTACTGACAAGGGTGCAGGGTGAAGAAGGGTGGGATCTGGATGCAACGACAAAGAAGGAGCCAGCCCATGTACAACTGGAAATATCAGTCTCCCCTGTGAAGGAAACAGTGGCCGGTCAAACAGGGCGAATGGTGCTGTGAATTTATCAGAAGAAAGTCCATTCACTGAGCATGAACTGTTGGAAGGTGTGCAGCCCTCCGAATCTTGGAGGGACCTAATTGCAGCTCCTCAATACCTCCTTCTCATACAGTGAAAAGCCTAAGGCAAGTGGCGCAGAGCTGAAGTCCAAAGCCAGAGAACCTCATGAGTGTCCCCACCTCTGCATCCCTGAGCTATACGCTTTAACATATTATTCAAATTCTTTTGACCTGTTTTCTCATTTTAGATTTGGAATAGCTGCATATCAACCAGAAAGACTTGTTGGGAGGTAGAAAACAAGATGATAAATGTAACCCATTTATCTGGGGCTGATCACAAAAAAAGAAGTCAATAAACACTAGTTCCCAACATTAACAAAGGTACTGTCTGATAGGGAAGGCATCAGCTAGAAAGTCTCTTTGGAATTCTATGACAAAGGAATAGAAAAATGGGTTCTTAATTAAGGAATTATTTGGATATTAATTCATAAGATCAAAAGCTTTTCTGAAATTTTTACATAAGGTGAAACTGTCAATAATAAATAAAAACAGTATATTAGGTGCATAATCCTTTTGTTATTATTATTACCATTATCATTATTTTGAGGATTGGTCCTGCCATATTGTGCAAGCTGGTCTCTGATTTCTGGACTCACGAGATTCACCTGCCTTTACCTACCACATTGCTGTGCATACAGACACAAAACCACAGCCAGCATCATTTATTTTTAAAGCGACTGATATGTAGACATGTATGGAACAGGCAAAAGGGTGTTTTCTGAAAAATTCATCCGAAGGCAAATTTCATCATGGTGCAGACATCATACAACACATCTACATAAACAGCTAAGATGTCACTAGGCAACATCATCTCATGGGACCAACATTACAAGTCTGTATGGGACCAACCATCACTATGCAGGACATTATGCATTTACCATGCAGTCATGCCTGTACGCCATTTCATTTAAACCTCCTCATTAAAACTAGTATTTACATAAGTTAAAATCATTAATTAATTATTTTAAAGAGGAGTCTACTGACATCCATCCAAGAGTACCCTACCACCAGAACTTCGTTATATTTATGAGCCACAGAGACACTGATTTTTCATTCTAGTCTGCTGCTGCATGTACTACTGGAAAAAATTAGTGCTGAACACTGAAAGGATTGTATTAGAGAAGATTCTGCATAAAATCTGATAAGGATCCTTTGTCCAGACCAAGCCATCAATCCTAATTGACAAGCGTCTCTGTCTTTCAGGTCCTTAAGTTTATCATGAAAGAAAGAAGACTTACAGTTTCATTCCCCTAAGGACTTCATCACTGTACACATTGAGGGTTCTTGTTCTCTGCAGATCTGAAGTGAGAGAAGGCAGCCTCCGGTGCGTCACTGTCTTTTTGGCAGGAGTCTGGAATCCTCTTGTGTCCGAGGTCCGCCACACGCGGTGGTGAGCAGAGGAGAGGGCGCTGACGCCTCCAGTGGACTTGTCCTCCTGCTCACTCCTGGGGGACAGAAACCAGTTGTGAGAGCTGGCGAACAGAGCACACCTGCAGCAGTGCCTGGTACTCACACAACACACCCCCCGAGTGTGTGCTGAGAGGACGGACGGACTGTCCTCTTTGATTCGATGTGAAAGAAGAACCATTTGGGACAAAAGATCTAAATTTCTTACAGTTGGACATCAGAAAAGAGAGCCGATAGATGAAGAACTCACAGCTGTTGTTTGCTTTTCTCATGGCTCCTGACCTAATATGCAAGACTAATTATTTTGCAGTTGATATTAGAAGAATCTGCTCTATTCCTCCCTGCTGGCTGCACCCTCTCTGCAGCGTGCTCAGGGAGCCATGGACACGAGATTACACGGGATCTTCCTCATCCTGCATCCCTGCAGGCCTCAATGCCCAGATGTGTCACCAGCCTATAGCAACTGCTGAGTGGAATTTTCTCATACATACTGTATTCTCTCTGTAGAGAAAGTTGGTCTCTGCTGAAGAGGTTTGGCTTGAATTGTCATCACACCATTCAAATCATTACAGAGATTGTTGGAGAAGCGCTGAATCTGAGAAGAGTACAAAATAAGTAGCATGAAAAATCAGAAAAGAAAATGTCCTGTACTATTAAATTACTGATACCTGTCAACAGGAAACAAATTATACCAACTGGCTAATTTGAGAAAATTTTAGTAAAAGAAATATACTGTGCATATATAAATCTCATTTTGTAAGATTCATACTACATATTAAATAAGATGGGAAATACTGTATTTTTTACAGGGTAGTTTATGGGATTTTAAAAAGGAAGCAGGTAACAACATGCATATTTTGTTGTGGAATCTCACTATGTCCCTAAGTCACATGGGCAAGATCCTGGAACTTGCCTCCCCCAGCACCAGCCTTTCAGAGTGCTGGGACTTGAGGTGTGTGTGACCACACTCAGCTCAAACATGTCTTATGAACGGAAAAGAACCAAAGATTTATTGCAAAGCCCTTACAATACAGAGGAAATTAAGCCTAATAGATATTGTCCTACCCTCTGTCCCCTGAACCACAAACTTGACTTGTGCATATGTCCTTTCAAATTTCTGAAGATGTTCCATTTATCTGCTTCTATCGTAGGTGCCTATTTTTGACTCTGCTTTTTTTTTTTTTTTTTTTTTTCATAAATTTAGGGCTTAGTTGATGCCTTTCTCTAGTTTGGAAAAGGGATATTTTTACTTTGAATTGTATAGCACTTACAATTTAAAGGCTGTCTAATTACAAAGAGAAATATATCATAAGCCGCCAATTACAATAAAACCTTAAATTTAAGAATGACTATTTCATGCACACACTATAGTAAATGTGTAATGTCCTCTAATTTTCACCACGCCCTAATGTACACAGGATACAGGTGATGAAGTTGAAGTTCTAAGAGAAAGGATTAATTTGAGATCATACAGCTAATAGCTAATAAGTGGTGAGTGACACCCAGCTCCAAACTTAGAATCTCTGTTCAAAGCCCAACTTTTAAATGTCTACTCTCAACTCCTTTTCATATGTATGTGTGTTTGACACAGCTTGCCTACCCTGAAACTATAAAAGGCATGTAGTTAAGACCAGCGATCATGTCCAGTTCTTTTTCTCTGCTCCACACACAAGACCCACTATGTGAAGCATAAAGGTCAAATTCCCGAGCATACTGAAAACTTCCCAGGAATAAGTCCATCTTTTCCAGCTTCACTGGCTACTATGGTACTTTTCTGAATAAAGACATAATTCAAGAAAAATCTATTGAGTGCTTAAAACATGTTAGATTCTGTGTTCAGTACTCTCACATATTTCTAAGATTTTATCTTCACAATAATCTCTGAGATAATATGTTATTGTCTTCATTATGCAGATAAGGAGACTAAGTTAGAAAAGCTAACATGTGTTACTTGGCAAAGGCCCCTTGATTCCAAATCCCATTGTTGCCACCAATGAGCTCTGCTCCGTCCAATCTCTGCCCTCTATACCCTTGCTCTGCTCACTGGTCCCGAAACACAGTCATCTCTCTTTCACCTGTGTCTCAGTCTGGCCTGAATGCTCCACGTAGTGCTTCTACCTACGGAAGCTCCTCTCATTTCTTCATGTTTCTTCTCAGATTGGGCCTCCAGTATCAAAGATTGATTGTCATCCTCCAAGCAGGATGAACTGCTGTTTGATCCTTCTATAGTTCTTTTTTATATACCTCTCACACAATGCTTTGTATCTAACTTTGTGTCAGAGTTTTTGTTTCTCTATGTCAGGGACCACACATTCATCTACACATTTCCCCATAGCACCTAATACAGTATGTGTAATGCAAATAATAATTGTTCAGTGAACCCAGTGGATATTTACTGATCTTTCTGTCACTTTGGTGGAAAGACGGAAGCCACTTATAAAATTGACTAAAAATTTAGGGAAAAATATTTTTCCTTTCACAAAAAATAGTTCTACATTTCAAAGTGGTGACCATTAAAACATGTGGCAATTCTGTTAAACATCATGAAACAATACTACAATTAAATCTTATTGTCAAATATTCAAATACTGTCATAACAGAATGGAGCAGGACAACACTTCTGACAAACTCAGAGACGTGAGAATTAAAGGAGTGAGAAAGAGAGGAAGTAAATGCATTTACCTGAGGTGGGTTTAGCTGCAAAGCCAGGGACGCGCAGCGAGTTTCCGAACCTCTGGATGGGGGGACACTCGGCACATCTGTGCTAACACGGGAGATGAGCACATGTGGAGATCGAGTTTCAGCTGCTTTCAGTTTCTCTTTCTTTTTATTCCCTTCTGTCAATGGAAAAATCGGTATTACAAGCAACGTCAAATGACCCAAATGCATCAAGTTCATTCTTCAAAGAGAATAGTTGTTTCTAACTTACCATAAGTTTATGTTACAGTCATTGCTTGTGAAACTCTCCAGTGGAGAATAGAGAGCACCAAGGGGCAGCTGGCTAATGTAATTACATCATACTGGAGTGTGAAACTGAGATTATACAGTAGAGCAATAAAGATTCTCAGTTTTACTTAAAAACAACAAATAATCTTACAAGCTTAATAAAGATGGCATTAAAATTAACATAATTATTGTCCCTTATTGCATAAATTAAAACTTAAAACCAGTTATTTACGTTTAATACCAGTATTTCTACCATTTTCTCTGCTCAATTTTAAGTGGTTTACAGAACATTGCCTAAGGTGAAATGAAGATAAAGTCATGACTAACTTAGCTGTTTGCATTTTACTTTATAAACTATGTCATGACAATTTTTTTTTAAATCTCATAATTGAAGTTTAATATAGTAAGTTGTTTTTTAACCATAGCGTTAGTCTGTGATTTGCCTAGAGTGCATAGGTATTGTTTTTGTGATCCACCAAACAGTAACACCCTTTTGAAGTGATTAAAGATCCCATAAGAGTCCAGGCAGTCAGCCTACTTTTCTCTTCATCCCAGGCATGTGCAAGACATGCTTGTGTTGAGAGGATGAAGCTAAAGGGAAGATGTCCCTTGTTTGTCTCTTCAGTAGGCCAAATTCTACAAAGAAGTACCTGTGAGTGTAGTTTCCCAGTTTTTTTTAATTAGTTCTTCCAATATTTCTACCACATTTGTCCACACATGGTCAAATACTTCCGCTGCCACAGCATCTTTGATACAGTCGTGAGGGGAGATGGGAGGAAGTCCGTGTCTCCGCCACTTCCTGCCAGAGTGAGCCGGCTTTTGTTCAAGATGTTCATCTCCACTAAAGGCAAAAGCCCGTTCTAATTACTAGAGTAACCAGGTTAAAATTACACTCTGTCATTATTAACCGTCTATCTTCTGTAACGAAAGTATATGCATCTATTTATGATAATAAATATAACATTCCTTTTTTAAGTAGCACATTGTTATTTTCAATATATACAACTTTTATCAATTATACTTCAATTAAGCCAAGGAAAAAGTAAAGCAAACAATCTGCTCTGGTTTTTTTTCCTAGTCTATTTCTATTTTTTCCTAGTTTATCTCTTCTAATCTATTATCTTTCTTAACTTTGGACTTAGTTTATTCTTTTTCTTGTTCCTTCATATGTAGCTAGTTTATTTGAACTCTTTCTTTTTCAGACTGAAGGTGTTTATTGCCATACATGATATTTCTTCCTGTTACTGATTTCTGCCTTTCTGAGAAGAGCAGGTTGATATTATTTCAATCTTCTTAAATTTATTAAAACTCATTTTAGCAACTGGTTATTTTTTTTTAACAATTTCTAATCACAAAGTAAATGTTTAGCCAACAAGATTTTTAGCTTTTATTTAAAAATAAAATATGCACATTTGGTTGGCTTGGAAACTTTCTCATTTTTCTTCCTGCTGCAGATACAGGGGTCCCAGAGCCTCCAGGTCACTAGTGTGCAGGACATAGCTCTGGTTTTCTGTCATCTGTGCAATGTGTCCAGAAAGAAAGGGACTTATTGCTCTAACATACACTTTACTGCTAGGAACTAAAAAACTATGTGGACTATATTACTGTTGAAAGAATAGAAATCCAAAAATGAGAATTAAGTTGTGTCTTATACTGGTACAAATCCCCATTATGGAGTGCAATCATGATGCATATATGTAATGTACCAATAAAGATTTTTAAAAATTAAAAATAAAATAAAAATCACATAAAAAAAATCTGCTGAACAGGTAAAAATACACAAACACTAAGTGAGTGTTACCGTAGGCATTTTCCCATCATAGGATCCAACAACTGACACTCAAAGGAAGAGAGGTTACTTTCACCTCCTGGTTACATGACTGGCTGGCCCCCAGCAGAAATGAGTGACAGAGGGGATGGGAAGGGAAAAGACTCAACCCACTGCAGCCAGAAAACTGAGAGAAAAGAGGGAGGAGCTGGAAATGAGAACATATTTTTCAGGTCACACCCTGTGACCCCATGTTCTGACCAGGCTGCATCTCCTAAAAGCACATTCAACTCGGGACACTTCCGTGGATCCATCCCTTGGTCAGCATCAGTGCCCACATGATACAATCATTTTCCAAAAGCCAAACTCCTAAACACATGAGCCTTTGGAGGACAATCTAGATCTAAACTGTAACAAGCGTGTAACGAAAATAAATGTCAAGTAGGTTAACATTATCCTATGAAGTCAATGTCAAATAGAACAACTTACTCCTCTTTTCTGTCAAATGCAAAATACTCTTCAATCTTCCCATCCACACCATATACCTCTTCTCTCAAGGATGAACACACTCCTGGGCTGGCAAGCCCCATGACATCGTGGCTTGGTGCGGCAGAGGCTTCCGGTGCTGCTGGCACTATCTGACAGCCGGAAATGCACAGCCTGTGGGAAAAGTCAGATTCTGCATGGGAGTTTGTAGGACACGAGGAGAAAAGGCTCACATGACCACGGCAGAGCTTTAAATTATCCATAAAGTACAAAATCACGTTAAATAACACATTTGGCAAAACCCACATTCTTAATAACATCTTAACACAAACATCATAACAAATTGTAAAGGCTGCTTAAAAGTGTGCATGCATGCACATGCTCCACATGTCTTCCTTATACAGACATACACACACACACACACACACACACACACACACACACACACACACATCAACTTGGGATCAAAAATATCTAGCAGAAATCATGCTCCACCCGTCACTCACTGAAGTCTAAGTCAGCCTGTTTGGCAGAGCTGAGGATGATGAGTGAGGTGAATGTGAAAACATGACTAAATACCGTCACAAAGGGTTTTGGGAAGTGACAT
>PVIR01035913.1:0-16140 GCA_004026965.1 Petromus typicus
TGTGTTCGGAGTGCTTCTGTAGCTCACTGTCTTAGAAGCTTACAAGACGGGAAAATTTTGCTGATGATTTTAAAGGTTTACATGTCCCTCATTGAATGGAATGAATAGGTATGTACTTCCTAGACCAAACAGATTTTTGGCGATACATACGTAGATTCAGATTTCTTTTTCCCTGCAGTTTATTACTGTTAAAAAAAAATGAGAAAAATTTAATGTGACTGTAATCATACCACTATTTATACATTGTTTCACACCCAAAAAAACCAAGCTCAGTTCCCTGAACGTAAAGGAATGTCGGTTGAAATGGCATGTCAGACTGTCTCCTTCCCTTTGATGACCAGTTTCCGTGGTAGGAGCACCATGTGTGCTCACGGTGGACAGGTGTGTATTTCATGGTTAACCAGCTTGATTTTTTTGGGTCAGAGGTTTTCCTCTTTTTATATTAGAACACATTCTTCCCAAGTCATTTGTTCACGTGTTGGCTGAAACATGCGGTGGAACATAATCTGGTCAGAGAGGGGCCGCTGCCCTCCTGCTTGCGCTGTGGACCACGCAGCTGCTTGCCCTGCCCTGAGGCCGACTTCTGGAGCCACTTTTCCGTGGGGATTAGAGCAGAAGGCATAGTTGTAGGCTCCAGGCTTAGGCTGCAGCAGTCTCTCTGTCTGGCCTCTCCCATTTGTTCCTGTTCCACATGTAGGAAGAATGCTGTCGTGTCTCACGAAAGCCTCGAAACATTTGGCGTCCGACCCCTGAGCAGAAGGAAATTGCTTCATCTTGGCCTGCAGTTGTGCTAGGATGGCCGTTAGAACTGTGGCTGGAAAGGAAGTGTGGAGCCTGCTGGTATCAGTCAGGTGTACCAGTGCTTGGGCGACCCTGCGCGGGTCTGGGGCTCCTGCCAAGCCCTGCACCTACTGTGGTCAGTCCTCAGGATCTGCAGGGAGTCAGCAGCAGAGAGTAACAGAGCTTATCTGTGCCACGGTTACCTGGTTTGTGTGGCCAGTGAGTGACTGCCAAGTGTTTGACTCTCTGGAAGCATTTTGATCACATGATATAAACAATGAAGTATGCTATCTGCGCTGGGGTGATTTTGGAAGAGAGAAAAAAAATCAACTAAGATATGATGAGCTCGTGTTGCTGAAAAAAAGGAACATGAGCAGTGTTTAGTCACCCTCAGCACCTGCTGCTCTGAACGTGGCAGATCCCCAGCTCCCAGGGCACGTGCTTACCCAAAAGCACCCCTAAGGAAGCAGTTGGTTGTGGGCCAGAGAAAAGAGAGTGGTGTGAGAAGCTGATTACTCTTAACAGTCCAGCAGGGGTAAGTCCCAAGACCTGGATGGCTTCTGCCCCTTCGAAGGCTGCAGTGGCTTTACTTTGGGACTTTTTTCTAATCACCTGGAGAACAAAGGCTCAGACAAGATTGCCCCAAACCAAAGATATTTTTCTTTCTTTAAAGGTTTAAATTACTCACCTGCCTTCAAATAATATTTCCTACCACTATATATAATGGTAGTAGGACAAGGAAATTAAAGGTACTGACCAGAGTAAATTATTCCTTACTCTGTAGGAGTAGATATTCCGTATTTCCTTAAACATTGTTTACTCTAAGGTAAAAAGGTACATAAGAATAGTACAGCAAGGCTATAATCCCAGCACCCAGGAGGCTGAGACAGGAAGATTGCACATTCAGGATCAGCCTTGAACTACATAGTGAGACCCCATATTATCATACTTTGTTACTTATAACAAAAACCCATTAAGACAGATGGTTAGTATTAAAAAAAAAAAAACAGGTAATACACATTAGTCAATCTGAGTATAAAGGAAAAAAAGATATGTTAAAATAATGCCATAAAAACATCAGCAACCAGAAACAGCTGTCGCAGATGCTGTGTTGGTTCCCTGTGACTGCTGTAATAAATTACCAAACCAGAAAGCCTAGAAGAATACCTTTGTTTTCACAGTATGGAAGTCTGGAGCAAAACCAAGGGGTTAGTTAGTTCTCGTCACCGAGTATTGGAATATTTGTGTTTGCACTGACCAAGTATTCTGTGTGCTTTGTTTAATCCTCAGTCCAGCTTTGCTTTCTTTTTATTAGATGAGGAACCTGAGACACAGCAAGGTTAGCAGCCAGGGCCTCCCGCAGCTCCAGCAGGAAGTCCGTGCTCGCAGCACCCACGGCCCCTGGCTCTGCTTAGCTTCTGGCAGCCTCATTCCCTCTTCACATGAGCTCTGTGTCTCCTCTTTCTGTCTCTGTTACTGGGATCAAGATGCATCCTAAGTCCAGACTGCTCTGATTGGGAGGTCCTTAGTCACATCTCCAAAGACCCTATCACCCGAAAAGCTCGCACGTCTTTTGGGATGTTGCACCCTCAGTGGTTCCCTCCCAGGTAGATGGCATAGTGTAACTTGGAAAGACATGGCTCTGTGAGATCTAAGAAAGGAAGATGACATCTATGAAATACATGTTCTTTGTGGAGAAAATGAGTTTTGTTTTTACTTTCAGTCTGGTTACCATGGGAACAAAGGGCTTGAGGCTGTCAAAGATTTCCAGTTCTGAGATTCCTCTACGGAACTAATTCAGATAGTTCTCGTCACCGAGTATTGGGATATTTGTGTTTGGACAAACACTGACCAGCTATTCTATGTGCTTTATTTAATCCTCAGTCCAGCTTTGCTTTCTTTTTCTTAGATGAGGAAACAGAGACACAGCAGGGTTAAGTAAGGTGCCCACGATCACCCAGCTTAAGCACAGTGGTATCAGTTTTACAGGCATGTTGTTAACTACTGAGTGACCTTAGTTGCTAGGATCTAGGCACTGAGGTGAAAAGCTTTCTCCCCTTTCTCCATACACGTCTTTGTGTAAGGAAACATAATTTGTGAAGGATTGGGAGCAGAAGGTCCGGGTGCGGTACAGCAGGGGGCCTCTCACCCGGCCTGGGGACGCCGTGCCCAGCAGCGCCCCCTGGAGATTTTGCAGGCAACAGATTTGTAGCAATATGACCACACTGGGCTTGAGGAAGATGGTTCTCTGGGTGAGAACCTCTGTCAGCAGTGGTCACTGTGTTGTGCCACGTTCCTTTTCTTTAGCGAAGAAGACTTGGAAGTTTGGTTAGTAACTCAGGGAAGAAGAGTTTCACCAAGCCATGCACTGGATATTCTCTTGTTCTGCCATAAAATAACAAGTATATATATTTTCACTTTGCTTTTCTTCTACCTTCAATTATCTAGCCATCTGTTTGGCATCTCCAAATCGCAGTATTATCCAGCAGAAAAAAACAGTGTCAGAAGGATTTAAGGTCCCAGGAGAGAGAGAAAGGAGGGAACTTTCCTCTTCTAGGACCAGAGCTTCCTCCTAAGGGGGAGATGGCCTCTCCAGGTCTGTTTCATCTGGGTGCTGTTAACCGGGAGTCCAATCTTCACCAAGACATTGGTTCTATCCAGTTTTCTGCCTTATTACAGAATTGTTCATTATATTATAGCAGCATAGTTTGCTATCTGTTGCTTATTTCTCCATAAGATACGATGAGATTTTTGACAAGCTATCACCAAAGTAAATTTCATCCCATTTAATTCTCTTTTACCTTTGGAAGATAATTCAGACATTCTGTATCTTTATGCTTTACGTTTGAAAATGTCTGTAGAACGCTACCCTTTCAAGGATCTTTCTGTAATAGTCACTGTTCGCTGAGGGGTTTTCTAAGTATCAGTACAAATATCCCTTTACTCTTGGTATGGGTTCTCTGATTGTTCCCCATTTTAAGGTCTCAGAATGCTTTAGTACTTTCTCAGAACTCAGGAAAGCGGTTCAGGACATACTGGACAGTGAGCAGAACTGGGGAGCTTCCTGCACAGTGTTAAGCGTGGATTTCCATTCTCAGTGCTCTTCCGTGACTGTGCTGTCACTAGCAGTCCTGTTTTATTACTTGAACAGAGTTGCTGACAGCTTCATTTGGGTTTAAAAATACTCTGTACTTGTGGCCAGTGTGAGGTTTGGAATGTGAATCATTCCCAGAGGGACGAGGATCTTACTGAGCGGGAATTTGGTGGCTTTTGAGCAGTGTTCATTTCTCAGTACTCCAAACCAGAACAGCAGAACGCCTCAGACTTTGGTTAGAAACCTAAAAATCCAGAGAAGGGTGCTATTTCATAACTACCTGAAACACATTTTCAAAGCCTTATTTACAGTGTGGTGTTTATAAATCTGTGGAACAGTAAAAGACAAATTCATGGGAAAACGGTATGTATTGAAATACTAATTTTAAGTTAGTCTAAAAGTTGGTGACATTTCTCCTTTCGTGTATTTAAAAATTTAACATATTTTTTTTAGATATGATATTAAAGGTCTGAGTAGCTTGTTTTTAAGCCATTCTTGGTAAGGTTGTGAAACTGTACACGGTATGACTTTGAATTTGTTTAAAAAATTAGGTCAAAGGTTAGGGGCTGCTTGGCTTGTTGAATCATGAAGGAAATCCAGCAGATGATCTGGTGGCTATTATCTCTAGACGGCAGAGCGAGGCACTCTGTTTTCTGTGCTTAGGATTTTTTTATAAGTGATATTTCACTCTGAAATGGTGAGAAAACCAAGTTAGTGCCTTCACAGGGCAGATCCTGAGAGCCTGTTATCAGCCAGGCACCAGCATTAGGAAGAAGAAACCTGACTCTTGCTCTCCAGGTCTCACACCCGGCGGGATGGAGAGATGATGTGATGGTGAACAGCCCGCCTTATGGTTCTGGGGAGAAGTTGTTCGCCAATTAGGACTGAGGGTCCTCCTGCTGTTACCCTTCCTTCCCTCGGTGGTCCTCCAGGTCTGTTGCTAGGAAGCTTTCCAGGGAGGTAGAAGGCAATGCTTTTATGACTGCTGAGGTAGACAGGAGTTGTCAAGACAGCTTTGTTTTTTTCTCCCTCTGCTGCCACACAGGTAAGCATGCCCTTCCCTGGGAGTCACATGTGAGCTTCTGTGTCCCCTCTGCTGCTGGCTTCTCCTTTTCGTCTTCTGTCATCATCTATGAAGTCATCTTCTGGCAAATCGAGTTTCTAGTTGAGGTGGCTGATTGGTTTTCTGCGGTACCAGTGAGGTGATCCTGGTGTGTGTGTTGAGTGGTCTGGTGCAGTCTCTGATGAGCACGCAGCCATTGAAAGGGAGAGGATGAGTCTCCAGGCTGCAACTGCAGCCCTGGGGTTCATGGTCATGAGTCTAAGGACAATGGCTTGTTAGAAAGCTGGTGAAGTCCAGAGTGAGGAACTGGGAATCCCAGCCAAATTTTTCAGTCAGCGAAATGTAGATTGGCATTATTCAGGTCCACAGCAACCCCAGGCAGTCCTTGGGGATGTACAGCAAGGAATGATGGGTCAACCGTAGACATGCTGGACTCCCTCCACTTTGCCTCGCCAGCCCAGTTGGTTCTTTTGTGTTGTTCCAAGTAGCTGATGTGAGCAGTTCTAGCAGACTTACTTATAGATATTTCCAGTTGGCAGATGGTAATAATGCGGGTGAATTGTAAACTATATTTTGCTTCACAAATGTGTAACCAGCAGCCCGAAAATCATAAGACCATTCTAAATAATGTGTTAGCTAGGCTTACCTGACTAGATTGGGAAGAGAACATTTTGCTTAATCAGACTTGAAAAATAATCACAAACTTTCTTTATGAAGGTCCAGACTTAGAAGTAGGTTTCAGAAGTAGTAAATTTTAATCCTGACCTTTGGAGAGAGGTTAGGTGACTCACTCAGATCTCCACATCAAGTCCTGGCTTGTTCTGATCTGTTCCCAGGCTAGTGACCTCTGGTCCCCTGTGTAGATTTGTGCGATCGATGCCCTCTGTGGAACACAGGCCAAGATCTAGGTTCTGTTGTGCCCAGAAATACTGGGGACCATGTTTGTGGTTTATCAAAGGAAGAATGGAACTGTTTGATGTGGAGTCTTTCAGAGCTTATATTCTGGCACAGTGTCACCTCTTCCTGTGTAGAAGACGGTCTCCTGTGTCATGTGGACACGCACAGCCTTTGAAGCCCATCTTCTGTCTGCTGTATAAGTTGTGGGGTTTATATGAAGCTTTCATTGTTCTGTAGCCCAGAAACAGAGAGCAGCCTTGTCAACAGTGACTTTCCAAGACACCCAGAGGGCTTTACACGTTTGAAAGCTAGGGAGCGACCCATGATTATGGGAGCTGTTCTTACTCTCCGAGATCGTGATTAACTACATCACCAATGGGAGTTCAGAAAAAGGGGCAAACATTTTGAACTAAGGTTGCTTTCCAGTGACTTCACTGAGGAGCCCAGTTCACCACAGTGTGCAGTGTGAGACGTAACCCAGGCCTGAAGTAACTAACACTGGCTGTGTTACAGGCCGTCCGTGTTCATAGAGGACAAAGCGGTAGACACTCTGGCTTACCTCAGTGATGGGGATGCCCGCACTGGCTTGAATGGACTGCAGCTGGCGGTGCTGGCCAGGTTGAGCTCCAGGAAGATGTTCTGTAAGAAGAGTGGGCAGACGTATTCCCCGAGCAGAGTTCTGATCACCGAGAATGACGTGAAGGAAGGCCTTCAGCGATCCCACATTTTATATGACCGGGCGGGTGAGTACCTGGCATGTTGAAAGGGAAACTGGGGCGGTAAGGGCAGTGAACGTGCCCCTTTCCAGGCCGCCGATGCCCAGCTGGGTCACAGGCACCCAGGCTTTCTGGGGGATGTGCACAGGGTAGTGGAATGGCACCTGCCCTGGGGCTGACCTTTCTGAAGACCAGCACTAGCAGAAGCTGCTCTCCTGAGAGGCGGAAGGAGTTTAGGGTCTGAAGTCACAGGCTTCAGCTCTGTCTCACATGCCGTAGGTTTTCCCATTGCTGTCTGGAGGCACCCTACAGAACACAGGCACTTTTAAAAACTATGCACTCAGTTGATGGTGGCTAATCCATGTGATCATTAGCCAAACAGTAATGAGGACTTTGGCAATACCTGGATTAGTAGTTTGCTTGAGAATTAAAATCCTATTTCTAGAATCTAAGAAATAATTCACATGGATCTGGATGTTCTTGTGTAGCTTTTTTGAAAGTTCAACTATGCAGTATGCATAAGGTTGTGTAGAACGGTGCTCACAGAAGTGCTAGTGCTTGTTCGTGAGCAGGCAGCACCGAGCCCTGCGAGCACAGCGCATGCGAATCTTTCAGAGGAGCTGGTGGACGAAGACGGTTTGCTGAAATTGGGCTGGACTCTGCTGCTGGAGCCTTTGTGTGGCTCTGAATGCATCAGAGCGCAGTGCACGGGAGAGAGCTTCCACACCTTGGGAGGTTCTTTTGGAAAGAAAAGCTGGCAGTTGAACTAGGTTCCACATCAGCTCAGCCAAATCTGTGATGTCCCCGGGGACAGGAGCCCCCCTCACTGGTGAAGGAGGCGGAGGACTTTGTTCCTAGGCACCGCCCCCTCCTGGATGCACGTGCTCACTGCAGAGCCTCAGAAGTGACCAGAACTCACAGACCTCAGAGCCCTCGCCTTCGTGGGGGTGTGGGGGTGTTCAGAGGGCTGAGGACACAGACGCATTGGCACACAGTCCCGGTGACAGTTGGACACATGTCCCTCTCGGCAGGGCCCGCGCACAGCCTGTTTGCCCTATGCTCTTAGCTGTCATGTCAATGCTTGAAGAGTCTGAAAATTGAGACCCCTAGATGTAGAGTCCTGATTTGCTCCTAGCCAAATACAAAAACTGGAGCCGAGAACTCAGAGCCCTCCTGTATTGGCCTGTCCTCGTGTCTGGGCCTTAGGAGTAGTCACCTGGGACTTCTCACCAGTGTTCTGGAGGAGGCTGCTTGTGATCGGACTGTCCCTTCACACTGTATCAGATTATCAGCTACAGTCCATGCAGTATGGCATTTCTAGCAATCAATGTTTGTGGACTTGAAAAAATTCTCAAAATTATCTTAGTAGGTAGCCTAGTAATATCATCCTCATTTTATAGATGACATCTTGCCTCAGTTCACAAAGCAGATGATAAAGCCATCCTTAGAAAGACCTTCCTTCCAGTTATGTGTATCTCCATGCCAGCCCTGCCACACAGTCACAAGGCTCGCCCTGGACATGTCCCTGAGGGTTACATCTTGGAGGTGGCTGTTCCTAGGGAGCCATGCCTGGTAGGAAACACCTTGTCTCCAGCACATTCCCTCGCTGGAGGAGACGGGGGACCGTGGAGACCTTGAGAATCTCTCTGTGCTCCCTCCTAACACCCTCCCCAGAGAGCAGAACAGCCTGACTGCTCCTAGGATCCACAGCCAGCACAAATACATTCATGTAAGTAAGTGTTCTTTTCAGGCTGTACCTTAAATAGAAATAGAAGCATTGCCCTGGAAACCTGTCAGTTGAGCCTCCGGGGTCTCTGTATACCTGTGCAAGGCTGGGTCCTGCCCCTAGAGTGTTTATTGGGCCTTTTAATATTATCTAGTGCATAGTTACCTACCCGTAGAATCTAGTAACTGCTCAGATGTTTCTGCATCAAAGTGAAGAAATTTCCAAGTGCTAACAAGTTCTCTGTCGTGCATTGACGTCAGGACTCTATAGAAATGTGAAATTGCCAATTATAAAGCAGAGTGGAAGAAAAGCACCAGTGGGAGAGTGCGGACCATAAGAGAATACAGCATGCTGCTGGGTCTAACTCAGTGCAGTCCTGGGAGGTCGTGGCAGTGGTGTCCCTGCTGTCCAGGTGAGAACAGGGATAAGGAGGTCAGGAGCTTACCCACCACCACATGTGAGTTGAGGGTGTGAGCCCAGGCTGTGTGGCCCAGTGGGATTCCCCTGGGCCTCTCAAGTGCCCTGGGAAGGTGACGAGCCTGTGTTGAGGGCATGCAGCTTTGACAGCAGGTGCACTGGAAGTAGTTCTATCCCTCCACTCCCATCTTATGGGCTGGCCTGCCCAGCCTAGGCCCTGCCCTGCAGCAGAGCAGAGCGCCAGGCGCCCAGGCCAGGGTGTGAGAGAGAGGCCAGAGTTCAGTGGGTCACCGGAAGAAATGCTTCCCAGCGCAGATGCCTGATGCTGGAGTGCTCAGTTTGATACCATCAGTCTGCCCTGGTCTCCTTGGACATCAGACCCTCTGCAGGCCCTGCTGTCAGATTGGGGTCCTTCCCCTTCGGCAGGCCAGCACTTTGGCGGCACCTCCCGGCTCCGTCTGAAGGTCAAGTTCATCTGACCAGCATGTTCAGCTCTGGATTTGGTCCTGGGGCCCGAGCACTGCCCCACCGAGCAGTCTTACGGTTGACTTGGTTCATGATGAGCCCAGATCACCTGTGTCTCTGGAAGGACTCATAGGAGCAGCCGCCCCTCTGCATCCTCAGGAGGCATCTTGTCCGTCCTTGTACTTAAGTGAGAGAGGGTAGTCAGAAAGTTGTAAAATGTGCACAAGTGCCACTGGTATTTCCTAAGAATTACTTACAGGTCCTATCCTTTAATGTGTTTTTTTCCATTTTACCCATTGCTTTGCATGTGAATCCAAGGTAAAAAAAAATAATAATGAGATAAAAACCAAGTGGTATGTACTTTTAGGATGAGAGTCCCAGGACCCTGGGGCTCTGCCACTCAGGCACCCCCACACCAAGGCTGTGGTTTAAATGACCACGGGCTTGAGATATGAGGAAGGCAGCTGGAATGCACTGAGGAACAAGTGGGCTGCGACAGCTGCCCGTGCCACCTGACTCTTCACCCTGGTGGCTCCGACCAGCCCACGCTCAGTCTCCTCCAGCACACTGTGAGAGGCCACCCTCCACTCTGTCCCTGGCATGTGCCCCGCACAGAGCATAGCCTGCTTTTCAGGGTGTAGGCGCCCTCCCTGCTGCACCTCTCCACGTCTGTTCACTTGACGTGGATGCCTCATGGCATTTTCCAGCAACAGCCTCTTCTGCGGGACGGGTGTGACTTGCTACAGGCTCCCCCACCACGAGGAGGACTGTGCAGCATGACCAGAAAGTAACGTTGAAATGTTAAAATTTATTACAATGAAAAACACATTGCTGTTAATCCTGCCCAAATCCTTCCCCACTCTTCAGACACACTTGCCCCATTGTTCCTGCCACACTCTGCATTGTCTTTGGTCGCACTATCATGGCTACTTTGATGTCCTGAATCTACTCAAAACATTTACTCTTCACCATCATTTTGATTTTGGAAAATAACCAAGAGTAGCACAGTGCCAGGCCTAGTGAGTAGGCGGATGAGGAGAGCCGAAATGTTTTCATGAGTGCGCTCAGCAGCAGCTTTTACTGTATCTTCAGTCACTTTGCAAAGTCATTCAGGAAAGGGGACTTTGAACTGCTTCAAGAGGGGGCAAGAGTGATTGGTTCAGTGAGTTCAAAGTGAATGGGGAGACTTTTGAGGTGGACTCATGGTTATGTGTCTTCTACTGAAATAATTTTTTAAAAAACAGCCACCATATTACCAGGTGTACCTTGTGTGCTGAGGCACGTTCAGAGACTGCACCTCCCAGCAACCGTCATACCCTGTCCCTGCTCTCCTGGGCCCTTTGGTGTGGGTATGATGGGTGTGCAGAGCTGGCTGGGCAGCCCCAGTGAGTAGTGCTGTCTGTGCAGGGGAGGAGCACTACAACTGCATCTCTGCCCTGCACAAGGCCATGCGTGGCTCTGACCAGAACGCCTCACTCTACTGGCTGGCGCGCATGCTCGAGGGAGGAGAGGACCCACTCTACGTGGCCCGGAGGCTGGTGAGATTTGCCAGTGAGGACATCGGTGAGTGGCGGAGGTTTCCAGCATCCAGTCCCCTGGATGCAAGTGGTGGGGTGGAGGGAGCACAGCCATTGCTGCCTCCAGAGCGTCAGGGACCGAATGGTCTCAGAGGGCAGGCTGTCTGCGGAAGCTCGGTTGTCTATTCTTGCCATTTATGTGCTTTGGAATGTGTCATTTTCACAAAGTCTCCACTCTCTGTTTTCTCTTCAGGAATATTCTTGGGAACACAGTGGCTGTTCAGTCTTGAAATAAAAGAAACATTTTCAGTTTGCTTTGTAGCCAGGCACGGAGGCCTCAGCCAGCTCTGGGGTGGAAGCAGAAGACTGGGCACTGTTCAAAGACAAAGCTCCAAAGCGCTTTGCTTTTCTTTGTAAATGTTTCGTTTTTAACCTTCCCATCTTTGTGAATGTCTTTGTGCCTTTAGTGTCTTATTTGTCCACATAGTTTCTCATTTTTCCTGCTAGATGTGAAGTTTTGTCCACAAGGAAGCAGCTGTCAAGCCTGCACAGTCCACTCTGTAACTATTTTTTGAATGAGCTGATATGGTCAGAGATGTCAGCCCCTTGTGCTGTATGGGACTGTCTCGGTAACCATATCTACAGGCCGCATGCGTGGACTGGTTGTAGTTGCACGCACAGGTCAGAGCGATGGTGTGTGTTATGACCTCACTTCTCTCATCTCTCTGTGTGTGACAGGCCTGGCAGACCCGTCTGCATTGACACAAGCAGTTGCTGCCTACCAAGGCTGCCATTTTATAGGCATGCCAGAATGTGAGGTGAGTCACAACCCAGTTCTTTGCAGATCTGTCCTTTGTCTTGTGTTCTGTCCATTGTGGATGTCAGTGTACGTCCTGCTATCTCTGTCATATTGGGCCCACTGAATGAGCAGCCCAGTTTTTGAACAAACATTGTGTGGTATTTGATACTCCCGAGAAGGTCACATTTTCCAGCAGTCTGCAGAAGTCCCAGGCTCAGAGGGAGCCCTCCAGGACTTCCAGGGTGCAGAAAGGCTGAAGGAATTTCTGCTTTCTCATACCTCGTTTTCTGGCCTAGGCAAAAAAGGCAGATAAACCCAGTGGGAATCTTAAGTGAATAAGAAATGTCAGTGTAGAAGTCAGAGGGAAACCAGTGGCTCCCCATCTGCCTGTAACGTGTGTGCTTGTATGGCCCAGGTGCTTCTGGCCCAGTGTGTGGTCTACTTCGCCAGAGCCCCGAAGTCCATCGAGGTGTACAGCGCCTACAACAATGTCAAAGCCTGCCTGCGGAACCACCAGGGCCCCCTGCCCCCAGTGCCCCTGCACCTGAGGAACGCGCCCACCCGGCTGATGAAGGACCTGGGCTATGGCAAAGGCTACAAGTACAACCCCATGTACAGCGAGCCGGTGGAGCAGGAGTACCTGCCCGAGGAGCTGAGAGGCGTCGACTTCTTCAAGCAGCGGAGGTGCTGACTCTGGGCAGTGCCCACAGAAGGGTGCTGCTTCCGAGGGGCTGGCGAGGAGAGCAGCGAGGTGAGGTGGCTGCCTGCTGCAGGTCAAGACAGACCAGTGCTCTACGCCGGAAGTCCAAGTGTTCTGGGGTGGAGGTGGTTCCTCAGCTAAACGTGTCACATTGAAATTGTGTTCATTTGCACCTCGTGCAATGGTTATGCTTATGAAATATCTGGCAGCTTTGTGCAATGATTAATGTTATAAGGAATTATCTATTTTGTCATAGTATTTAAGTCATAATGTCATTTCAGAATTCAGTTAAGTAGGATTTTTTTTCCTTTAAAAAATGTATATTCTGGGTAGTTTCAATTGGTAAAAAAATGTAATTGTGATTTAATACTGCATAGTGTTTTGGGTATTTTTTTTATATGCAAAGGTCTTATGAGCCAATAAAACTATTTCAAAGTACTCATCAACTCCTTGAATGTTTTCCTGCATGAGACAGGGACCAGCATCTGTCACCACTGCACTTCAGAAGCTGGAAACTGATAGTCTGGGGCTCAGAGGTGAAAACGTCGAGGAAATGGGCCAGGGGTGTTATGTGTCTTGAAAACTCACTCCAGCATTTTGAAGGATTGCACGTTCGTTGTAAACGGCCTGTGAAAAGCCAGGCACAGGCTGTACGCCCCTAGTGTCACTACCTGGGAGGCTGAGGACCATGTGTTTGAGGCCAGCCTAGGCCACAAGATGGGACTCATCTCAAAAAGAGAGGTACAAAGTAAAGGGCATGCTTGGGGAAGACTAGCACTCCTTGGACTGTTCTCCCATTTCTTTCACTTCCTTCTTACGATCCTGTGTTTTCAAACAAATTCTTGCCTTTTGTTTCCTGAAGGTGAAATATGTCCCTGTCCCTTGGCTTAGTTTCCACTGGACTCCCCCCACCTCCCGAATTTTCATCAGCCTCCTTATTCACCACTTTGTGACCAGTTCCCACAAGTCCCAACACACTGCCCGATCCCAGCCTCACCTGGAACAGCTGCCGGTGCCATCCTGAGACTTGAGCCTTCTCCCCACCCCCACCCCCACCGAGAGCTGCAGTTTTCTGCTTTGCCCCCTGCTCCCTGGTTCTTCGGGTGCAGCATCCTATCTCCAGCCTCAGGGAGCACCAGAGGCTTGGCCTGCGGCACCGGACTGGCTGGCTGTGGTGCCCGGCTCTTCTCCCTGCAGGTGCCCTGTGTGGCCACTCGGGAGATCTCTGCTGTCACTTTCTGTTTGCAGACTGTGCTTTTCCTTTCCTGCCCAAGTACACACATCTCCCAGGAGCTCCACGGAGCGAGGGCACCTGGGAGGGAAGCCATCTGGAGGCCCAAGAGGCTGAAGACAAGAGAGGCTCTGGTCTTTGTTCACACTTGTCTGGACGTGGGGGTAAATTCAGTAGAAGTTACTTATTACCATCTCCCAGTGTCCTCGCTGTCCCAAAATTTGAGGACATTCAACTCATGATCTTTGTAACCTTTGCAAACAGATATATCTTCCAGTTCTGGGCAAGTTTCCTATTTAACTCGTTCAACAAATGTTGAGTACCTGCTTCATGCTAAAAACCTTGATAATAGAAACACATCAGTGAGCAGAAAAGAAGTAAACCTTGAGATAATATGACATACGATACTAACCAAGTGAGCTGAGGGCTTGAGGGCAGCGTGTCCAGTCTTGGAGTAGCTAAGTAGACTTCGAGAAGTAGGTAGGTCTTCAAGGAAGGACCTTTCAGACATCTGGAAACAAACATTCCAGACAAGGGGCCACATGTGCCAAGGTCCTGAGGAGAGGAAAGGAGGGCAGGGGAGCTGGAGGGCGGGGGGATGCCGAGGTAGGCTTGGTGGGGCGCAGGTCATCAGGGTCCTGGTCATGGCAAGAGCCTCAGCATTAATCAGGGTTTCCAGTAAGGGAGTGCCACCAAGGGACTTCAGTTTTGTAAGGACCGCTCTGCTGCCATGTGCAGATAGGCGGTTGGGAGGGCTGAGTGGAAGCCGGCGTGGGCAGTACGCGGGAGGGACCAGGTTGGACGGGCGTGGAGTGCAGACCGTGAGAAGCAGCGGCCTGAGTGCTGGGTTGTGTACCGTGCAGTATGTGAGAGGAGCCGGGGCCGGGGCCTTTTTTCCCGAGAGGGAGTGGATGCTGGCCTGGCCCTGAGCACCTGGTGTGGGCTGGTTATTTGAATCCTCGGTCACTTAGGAGCGATGAGGAGACGGAGCACACGGCTGATTCGGGAGGCATCAGTGCAGGGCCTGCAGTCTCACTGTCACCCTCCGTCTCTGTCGCCCTCCACGCTGCCCTCGCTGGGTCTCGTGCCAGGGCTCTGGCTGTGGACACAGTCCTGGGACCGAGCTTCGGCTCTGCCGCTGCTTTCCCTTCCGTCCTTTTGTGTTTTTGCTTTGCTTTCTAGGAAATACCTTGAGCTTTGTTCATTTGTGCTCCGCCTTGCTGTCATCCTATTCCAAAAGCTTTTGTCTCCACTTAACATTTCTAGTAACAGAGCAAGAGAGTGGCCAGGTGTAAGCTGGGTACACATGTCAGCGCACTTTGAAACTGCAGGTTCCACCAAGAGAAGTGCCCCACCTCAACAGCCCCGCAGAAGGAGCAGGATTTGTACGCCACTGCAACAAAAGCCTGAGCTGAAGGAGAACGAAGCCGTTTCCTGAGCAGGTGCCGCCTTAAACTGATTGATGTTTCCATCACGCCTGGCAAAATCTATTTTTATATGCTCATTATGTTTGGTGTACACGACATGGAAAGTACATTTTTGTTCAGTGACAGAATGAGCGAATAAATGAACTTTCCCTGAGGTGTCTATATGTAGACGTCTCAAAGAAGAAGTTAGTCCTTGAAGCTGCTGGCCACCAGGAGTCTCACCAGCCTTCAGCCAGGAAAGAGACTCGGGAGGCTGCCTGTTAGCTGGCTTCCCACCTGGCACAGGTGACCACACTCAGGCCAAGACAGCCTGTCACTGCCACTAACCTGGAATGTGAAGAACCAGCTTTCACATAGAGCTGATTACAAACGAGTATGTGACTGTTGCAAAAGGACACAGAAAGGGACTTCAAAGAGGGTGCTGTCTCCACATAGAGAAAATGAAAACCACTTGAATGTCTCCTCTTGATGATAACCATATAAAAGTCTTAGCATATGCCCTTTGGGTACTTTTTCAGTGTCTGTGTGTGCCAGTGAAAAGGAGATCTGCATCGTCTATTTCATAGTGTGCTTTTTCTCTCCTGGTCACGTGATTTTCCACACCCTGAATGAATCTCTTCCTGAATGATTTTAAATGGTGCTTGTGGAGCCACCAGGGGGCAACAGTTCATTGTACACAACTCCATGCCCTATCCACACAGGCTGTGATACGGTGGAACTAAGAACTGGAGTTAGAGACATGAGAGCTCATGTCTCTCTTGCGGCCCTCAACTCCAACTTCAGCGCTTTGACAACTATATGCCTGAGGAGGACTCTGGGCCCAGGAGTGGGTCAGCCTGAGTTTGATTCCTCTCTGGGCCACTTCTCTTCTGCAGTCTTGGTCAAGTTTTTCATCTTTGCTTCTCTCCTTATCTGTGGATGGAGGCTGACATATTTCTTAATTACAGTGGGAATTGCTTAATTTGAAATATCGCATTACTGGGAATAATGCTTGGCCCCAAGACAGGGCTGACCAAGGGCTGTTACCATCACCTAGTCTTCTGATCTCAGCTTGGAACCACTTTTTTAGGGAAGCCTTAGCTGGCCCTTCGGGTTCCGCACCAGCACAGACACACCCAGGGTATTCACAGCAGCTCTGGAGACTTTTTGCTCCTGTCTCTGAGTCCTGATAATACCCAAGTCCTGCTTGCTATGGGCTGGATGTTGTTCCCCTGCACTTCCTCCGAAGGTGGACCTACACCCTCTATTATTTCCTTCTCTGAGCAGCCAGGCTGAACTGGGGGCCTACCTTGGGGGCAGCAGAGGAGC
>PVIR01035914.1:0-16130 GCA_004026965.1 Petromus typicus
AAAGTACAAGGTAATGAGAACTAGCTTACACTTTCACAAGTAAGATATCCTGACCTGACCTTAGATGGGCTGTGTGTAATCTTTACCACTGCCTCTCTGCTGAATGAGACTCAGAATCATGAAAGATTATGAGCTGGAGTAGCTAGGATGTCTAAACTCAGCAGATATGGTTTCTTAAAGCCACTGCTAAATGAAGGGCTGCTGGGTTTTTCTTTTCTTCCTGACTTGGTGTAAAGTTCTAATAAATGTATGATAAAATATAAAACAGCTAATTTTTATGTATGTACCTAATTTACTGCTTTTGCATTGTTAAATTTAAATGAATTTAATTTTCATAGGAAAAATAACCCTAAGAACAAAATATTCTGTATTGATGTCCATACAGTACAGGCTTTCTATTCTTTATCAGAAATCCTAGGAGCAGAAATGTTGTAGATTATGGATTCCCTTAGAATGTGAGAAAACCGCATACCTTTAAATTATAGTGTATATTAAAGCTCAGATTCAAAGCTTAAGCACAAACTTCACTTGTGTTTCTTACACACCTGATCCAGATTGCAAAAAGGTAACTGTGTGTATTTTTAGTGTGCCTAGATCTTACTGTGGACTCAGCTCACAATTAGAGATGAAAGTTCTGGATATGGGATCATATTAGTATTGGAAATGTGGTTCACATTACACAATTGTTCGACATAGGTATTTTTTGGATTAGATGTGTTTAACTTCTATATTCACATGTTAACATCTGTTTTGTACTTTGGTTCTTCTTTCATATATTTCCATAATCCTGTATTCTCCCTTATTTGTGAAAACACAATTTATTTATAACAAGTAATACTTATATTTTATTAATCAGAAAGCTAATAGCTTCTGTAAAACACCATACTTATTCATGATGAATACATCTGTGACAGACATTTTACAACAAAGACTAAATGTTAAAATTGCCTTGACACTAAACATAAATATCACAAGTCAAATTAATTTTAACAAAAAGCAATTACCTTAGGACCTAAAGTAATTAACTTCAGATTGTGTCTTCATTCTTCTGCATGCCTATACACACACACACACACATGGGCACACCCAGATAAGACATTATATATATATATATACACACACAAACATATTATATAATGTACATATATATATACATATATATAATGTGTATGTATGTGTATATATATGTGTATATATACATGTATGTATATTTGTTTGTATCTGAAAAACTTCTAAATTTTACTAAACTAATTGTTTACTCTAAATGCAAGCTTGTCAACTGCTCCGATCTTATCTCTTAACCTTTGCATTTCCTGGGCCAATAGCAAAGATTAAAACTCAGCCATTCCGGTGTTAACTTCCATGTACCAGTGTGCAAGGGGAGTAATTGCTCACTAGTATTATCAATGATTCCTCTCCTCTTTGTCCTTGAATCCCTTCACATGATTAAAATCTTATGATCTTGTTACAAAAGAAATGAGGCACTGAAATATTTCAAACACTCTACTTTTATGCAAGAAAATCATAAGTGGATATATTCAGAAAAATGGAAATGAAATATCCTTCTTAGTTCTATACAGTCATGGGAAAATATCCATCTTACCAGAGAGCCTAGTGTGAGAGCTACACAGAGTCCAGAGCTGAGGAGCTGTGATCACAAAGCGGTGGTCTCCACCAGGTCCCCACCTCCCCACAGCACATGAAAGAAAGTGCTGTAGACCTCGGAAAAGGCTCTGGTGAGAAGGACCTTACAGGCCACCGTCTCTTCTGAAGGGGCAGCCCCACTTGGTCTTGGGCAGTTGGAGAAATGAGCGTTCTTATTTCTCAACTTCTTTACTACACACCAAGATTGCTTCAATTCTGGTCGTAGGACAACTTAAATCTGATAATATCAATATAGTGAAAGCTGGCTAAAGAGAGAATAATAAATGTGTGCTGAATTTTATAGCAATTATATTTTTCTATAGATTTGTTTTCTTCATAATGTTTACAGGTAGAAAAGAAATCAGAAAAAAGTATAGAAGTTTTCTACAATCCTGTGCTAGTAATTTATTTTATGAAACTAACAAAAAACAGCATCAAGTTTTTAAAAAAAGACAATACCCCTTATATATTTATACACTCATTACATTTACCTACTGTAAAAAATTCATGTAACATCCATGAACATATTGTGTACCAAAAACCCTCATCTCTGAATGATTAAGTTCTGAACTATTAGTAATTTATACATTGATGGCAAATTATGAATGATTTGTATTTATATTTATTTGTCACTGGATATTCAAATTTTACATAATGTTGATTACTGTAAAAGTAATTGCTAAAATGTTCCATATTTATTTCATAAATAAAATATTAATAGCTGAAAAACACCCAAAAGTAAGTACTTTTGCCTTACTTTTTTCTAAGTCTCAAATTCTAACGATGTTGTTAAATAAATAAGCTCTCTACTATATTAATATGAATACCAGAAATATGTACAGTGGTAAAGTAAAAGCAAGAGTCACTCACATTAACTCTTCTTGCTGTTGGTAATGTGACATCGAGCATCCTTTGAATTTATTTTCTGACATAATCATTATCTACTTCTTACTTCTTTTCTGCTGTTATCCTAACTTCCAACTCTGCTAGGTGTCCCAAGTCATGATAAATGGAACTTTAAAAAAAAATGATAGCAAGCAAGATAGAGACAGACAAGGGAGTGAGAGGAGGAAGAAAAGGGAGAGGGGGAGAAGGAGCAGAACAAGGAAGAGGAGGAGGAGGAAAAGGCGGAGGGAGGCAAAGGGAGAGGGGAATGGAGGGCGGTTCAGATTGAGGAGGGGAAACGGAGGTGGTCGGGAAACTGCACAGTTCAGCTCAACACGCACAGAGAAGACAGCGCGAGTGCCAGACACGGGGTGAGTGTTGTTTTCGGGGAGCCATCTGTGCTCTTCTGCAACATCGGGTGGGATCTCGGGCCCAGTGAGAAAACCAGGCGCAGTAAGGAAAACATTTCGCGTCACTTGGGGCTGCAGCAGACTAGAGAAAACTCTGAAACGCCGACCAAGTTACTGGGTTTTAAAGTATGTTGTTTTTAAATGTGTTTAGAAAGTAAAGCTGTATTTTTACTCCGCACAAATAAATCAATGGCCTTTTTTAGAACTTGTAAGAGCAGAATTCCTTTTTTTTTTCCTATGTTAAATTCAAGCAAATGGCTGATGCTTCCAGCTGTTTGAACAGATTGCTTAAGTACTGTTCTGCTCTGGAAACACACTTTCTGGTCCAATTAAAATGCAGGAATCAAATTCTCATTTGAAATTTCAAAAAAAAAAAAAAAACACTCAAGAAGAGTAATCAGTTGCTGACAAAAGGAATACTATGAATATTTCATGTGTTGTCTTCTGCTCCTCTTTAAAATGGTTTCAGTCATTTTGGATAATAGTGAAGCGCTTGTGTTCATCCGTTTTCAGTGAGGCAAAATATATCATCTCCGTTCCGAGTGGGATACCCAGTGAAGGGCAGGAGGGAGTACACGCTCATCAAGCTACTGTCTAGGCTGGAGATACCGTAACACTGCGCTGTGTGTCACAATTACAAAAGGGATTCCGATGTCATCTGTGGCAAAACTAGTATCACCTTTATTGACTACAGCGTGAATCAGATATGTTCAGTTACTGAGGTCTACGTTAGTCATTGCCAATTCACTCAGTCCAAGTGAACTTCAGAACACTCTGCGGAAGAATTTAAGTCAGTTTTAAAGGGAAGTTTCAGCCAGTTGTACAATCACGAAAACCAAACATCAGAAAATATGCATATGAAATGATTTAACCTACGTATAATATTGAGGTATTCGACAGCCAATGAGGTTCTCACCTGCGTTTCCTGGACAATCTGGTCAACATTAGTCGGCAAAGTATCTGGGAATAAAATTTGAACAATTCATTTTTCTAAAGAAACAGACCCTAAAGCCCTTCTTACTGAAATCTTGATAAGACTCCTCCTAAAGATTCAACTACATTTTTAAATGAACAATTATTGGGTTAATTCAACTAACTTTTCCATTTCATGCTTATCTGTGTTTACTTCCTGGTACATAAAGCTTAAAAATAAAATTTAAAAATGTTCAAGTAACCAATATGAATAATTATACGAATATAATATGAATAACTCATATAATATGAATTATTATATTCACATTGTATGATTACATATAATATTATATAATATATATATTATGACAAAGCTCAGCAAGAGTATCAGATTTCTATTTATTTTTCCTATATAAACATTTTAACTATGTGATTAATGTGGGAAAATATATCAAGGAAAAAAATCATCCACAGAAGGGAATTTTGTTCCACCATAATCATATAACATCATGATTTAATATATTAACTGTCATTCAATATCCAGTCTCCAAATAAGAGCACATTTGCCAAGTACCCATCCATTTTTATGAAAATGCTAGTGTTCGAAGGGCAAACATTCTGTCTTTAAATATTCATATGTGTATTCAAAATAGCATAAATGTTTAATTGTATTACATAATGCTGTGTAGCACACATTCTCCTGCTTTACATGATTTCTCCTTAAGCAAATACTACTAACATTTAGAAGTGACGCAAGAAAAAGAAAAAAAAAATGTGTCTAAAGGTATGTAGTCATTGCAAGGGCTTATGGTTGACTAACAAAAGTAAGACCAATTTTTGTTTGTTTACAAACCTTTAGCACAAATATTCACAAACATTTACAGTGGCCTCGTGATTATATTTTTCTCGGAATTAGTGACGACATGTGTTTATATTGCAAAGAAAAATGATTAGCACATTGGATATGGTAGAGCCCACATACTATTTCATTTTGAAGTAGTCATTTGGTGAATGTACTCTGGGGCTGTACTATAGCATATTTAGATAGCATATATGTCAGGTAAGACTAAATGTGTAAAAAAATCTAAACACAAGTTCATCAAATAAAAAAGCCTTCATTTTTTTCTCAAATGTATATAAATTTATTTTTAAATTCATAAACATTACAGTCAATAATTTGCAGAATAGATGGAATTTGTAGAGATAAGAAATGTCTATGATTTCAAGAAATTCAAAAAAATAAATTTATATTTAGAAGGCTTGAGGAGAAAGACCACATATTTAAACCCATCAGGACAAGTTAGTAATATCGTATCTCAAAATAAAAATTTTAAAAGGGCCTAGGTATGTAGTATGTGCTTTAATTCCCCAATACTACAAAATAATAATTTATTATTGCTATTACTAATAAAAACCTTACATTTCATTGTTGTCTGGTGAAAATTAGCAGGTATATTAGATAATTCTAATTTTACTTTACTGATCATAAAATTAGTAGTTTATATTAAAGGACAAAAATTATTTTAGTCACTTAATCTTAGTGTGTATGTCTATATATGAATATATTGATATATAATAAGGCCATTCTGTACAGGTCTACATGTACACTTACACTAAATCTGTTTATTTATTAAAGATGAACTTTAAATCTTAGGTTCCAAATTTTGACTTTGAAATAATTGAACATAATGAGAACACATTGACTATTAACCATTTCTAAAGTATGATAAAATTGAAGATTTACTAAGAGTACTTTAAGCAGTTAACACTTAAATGTCCTCCCAGTTCTAAATTGCTATTTTCTATGAAGTACTTCAGATGATACCTAATTTTTAGGATTGGTAAAATCCAGGAAAAAGTTGATCTCTCATTTATTTTAAGTAGCCCCTGCATTCCTAGAAGAAATATTATTTGGATCAAAGAAATAATTAAAAAGGAGACACCTGTAAAGAGTTACTGTATTCATAAACCCAGTCCCCAGTCACCTAGCAACAACACTGTGATCAAGATCTGTTTGTTCTCTGTTCTTTACACAATTTTAATGACATTCTTACCTATAAATTAAGTTTAGTATCTGTAACATTATGATTCATGATTACTGTTATCAACCACAAGAAAAATGACAAGCATCTTTCCCATCAGCCAGTCCTGTGCTGGTTTTTCCGCAGAAGAGCCGTGGCTCACACTGAGGCATGCACTGCCCCTGCTGTGTTAGCAGAGGCAAAGCCAGGCCGGGGAAGAGGACGAGCATTTCATCCACTCCTGACAGAGGCACATCGATTTCTCAGCTTCTTAAAGTACAACAGCGCATCAGCCTCACTAGGAGCATGCGAGCTCCTTCCGCCCCACTGTAAAGATATATTTCACTCACCTTTATATTTCTACCTGTGGGAAGATATCTTAAACTATCAGAATATTTAAAACCATGGACTTGTAAAAACAAAACAAAACAAAACAAAAATAACTTTTTTTAGGGCTGAGAATTTAGTTCAGTGGTTCTGGCGCCTGCCTCACAAGAATAAAGTCTCAAGTTCGATCCTCGATACAAAAACAAACAAACAAAAAAACACTTTACAAATAAAACAAAAACCAAACACCGTCTACAATTAGAGAAGTACTTATTAATATTTAGGACTCACAAGGTAGTAGATATAAAACTTCTGAAAACTACTCTGATTTTTTTTTTACATTTACAAGTAAAATAGTTTCTTTTCAGAAATATAAGCAAATAAAATATTTAAAGTTACATTGAAAGTACGTCCTTGGCTAGTGTTTGAAACTGAAAGGCGATTCTTCACAAAAGGAAAACAGATTCTGGTAGACAAATAAATGGAACATATTTAGCGTTTTAAATTTCATTAAATTATTGTCTATTCTACTCCAGAGAATAGACTTGTAACATTTATAGATTTCTTAGAATGCTTCAAAAATACACTGTAAAATTTTTTGGTAAAATATATCTACAGATCAGATAAAATGAACTGTTCTAATGCATAATATAGCATTTTGACTTTTCATCTGTGTCCATTAAGAGATTAAAAAGTATAGAAAATAAATTGACCACAGTGTCAGTGTTAGCGGTTATTGAATCTAATTAAACTTATTTTATTGTGTTCTACATTGCTGTACGTATCAACTGCTTGCAAATGAACAGTAAATAATATTCAAGTCAAACTACTGCTCCTTAGAATTTTGGGATGACTTTGAGTTTTGCTTTACTCCTTTCTGACACAATTTTAATCATAGTCTGGTATTTTTAAATTATAGAACTGTTGTCCAAGATTAATAAGAACAACATAGAAATGTATGCTAATTTCTACAACATCCTGAATAAGTAGGTATTTAAATAGGCTTAACAGCAAATACAACATTTTGAAGTTTGTTTTCACTTTGAATGTGTTGATAATGTGAAATAGTTGAAAATGAAAGAAAAATAATTAAGAACAAGAAAGTGAAAATCACATGTCTTTTCTACACGAGTCACCAACCACAAACAGTAAAGGGCATGATCAGAGCACGTGTGGATGGCTGCTATGTGAGGAAGGCAATAAATCATACAACGAAAGGACCAAATTTCTGTACTATTAAAACATCTGGAGAACCAATCTCCACGTGTTAATTAATCAAACTTGTTTTACCACACTTTCCTCTCCATACCAACTCACTTGTATATCCATCGAGCTATTCATTCATCTAAGCAACTCTTCTGTTTCAGACAGAACAGTCGTTGACATGATTTTCTAATGCAAAAATTTCATGATATAAACAAATACAATAAACACTTGACCTTTTGATAATTGAATCTGTTGTTGACTCCTCAAAATGTAATCCTTTTAAACGACAGAAAAACAAGCTAGAAAAATACTTTTAAGAAGTTCTTTCAGGCATTCAGTTAATACAGTCTGAAAATACTCTAGTAAAAATAATAAAAATCTAAAATATTTTCAATAAGTTTAGTCTAACAAAATAAAATTCACATGAATAGAAATCATAGAATCTTATATGTTTCTGAGAAATAAAACACTTTAATCCAAATTTCATAGGAAACATAAGCAGTATATTGATTTGAAAAATATAAACCACTGCAAAATATATGGTAAGTTAATCAGTAGCTTGTAATAATCATAAGCTATCGCCTATATCCCATGATTGAAGAGGCTCATTCTTCTTCATAATTTCAGAAATCATTTGGAGATTCATTTCTTTAACACTTCAGATTTAATAATTTTTAATATTCTGATATACCTTGGAAAGTAATATTCTCATGTTTATCAACAAAGGGTACAAAATAATGTTATTATTTTAAAATGTATACACAGAAGCTGGGCATGGTGGCTTGTGTCTATAATCCCAGCACTTAGGAGCAGGAGGACTGCCACAAGTTTAAGGCCAGGCTGGGGTACATAGGAGACATGGTCTCCAAAAATCCCTCGGCAAAATATAGAATACTTTTTGCATATGGTGAAGTGTATTTGCGATTAGAGAATTATTAGCATTGTTATATTAATTGAAAATACACTTTACTCTGAAATGTTACTTGTTTCAGAATCTCTGACAACATATGTGATCTCATTTACTCTTCACAGCACCTTACAGTACATAAGCAATAAAGATGATTAGACTTTGCAAATGGGAAAAGGAAACTTTAGAAAGGGAAGGAGAATAGTAAAGGAATTTTAAACTACAGAGAAAGTCTACTGAGTAATTTGATTTAGGATGTAACAGCGGTCATATCTACCTTTTTCAGCCTTAGCCTCTAATGAGGGATATGCCGTGATATACTGTGTACTTGTCCAATTAAAATTAGTAATACATTTTATAAATGGCCTTGGCATATACAATTAAACTGTTTTGATTTGATTTTTACCCTGTGTCTTGAAGGGTATTTCAGGGGATCTGAAAAAATTGACCAACTTTTTCAAGATGTTTAACTTACTTCAAGACTAGTTGACATGTGCAGGGCAGTCATGGTATGCCTAACATATTATGTTTGTGCACAGTCATGAATCTGAGTTCTCTCAGGAGCAGCAGCTTCAAAACAAATGGAAATAAGGCAAAGAACAAAACAAAACCTTCAGGTTAACATCACTTATGGCTCTTTAGTAAAGTACTTTGAATTATACCTTTTATGCAGTAGATAGGAATATTTATAGACTTTGATTCTAGCCACTTTCCAGGAGAATTCAGGTATCAAGGAACATTATTATTTTAAGACTAACTAGGAAATCTTTTTAAGAATAGTGTATCCCCACTAAGCTGAATGATTTCTGATTAAATTCATCAGAGTCTTTGGTTAAAATAATAAACACATTTACTTAAGAGAAAAGCATTCAGATGTAGAATTACAGCACAGACCGGAAAAACACTCTAGTTAATGAGCATGACTTTATATCACTTATAAATGTGATGAGAACTTCATTAGAAGATTTTTTATTTCACTTGATGATAAAAATAAACACTCGATAAGGGAAGTCTTACTTTTTTTCTTACTCTTGAACTTGCTTTAAGAAAATATAAAACACATTCATTCAGCAAATGTGTTGAATGAATACAAACACTTTTTATGCCCATGTAGATAATATGAAATGTAGCCTGTGATTCAATACTGATGATATTTCTTGATAAATACAAAACAGATTGTGTTCGGTTTCCTTTTTCAATGAAAAATCTGTATCAGTAGTAAGTAGTAAGGCACCTAAACCCAAAATGCTGTTTAGAAAGGTGCTTCATTTCATCATTGTGTGGGTATTTTAATAGAGTATTTTACTTTAAGTAACCTATCAGGGTTTTCTGTACCACACAATTGTCATTTAAAAAATATACTGTCTACTTACTGAAAATACCAATTATCCATACATGACCTTTTGAAAAACTGAAAGAAATATCATTGCTTTTAGAGAAAGCTGTTTTTTTTTTTTTTTTTCTTCTGTGAGAACTTTCATTTTGTGATTTACATTTGTGGATGGTGGAAGCTGGTCTTCGAATAAGGGAAGGCACTGCTGTCATCTCATTTTTTTTTATTTTTGTGCCTTAAACCATTTTATCTGCCATCTTCATACACACATCTATATCTGTGTGTACACATATGTATATACATACATATACCTATCAATTTTATTTTAGATGGATTTCCCATACCCTGAACTCTTTTAGCCATATACCAGAGAGACAAGACTAGAATTCCAAATTCCAATTCCATCTGGGAATTTTCAAAATAATTTTTCATCAAAAAGGAAATAACAGATTACACAGCACTTTCCAATATCCGTTCTGAATTTGAAAGAGTTGCTTTTCCACTACACTCATTGGAACCCTTGGACTGCATTATGATGCCACTCATAGACATGCTTCTTTTAGGATAGAGTCCACGAGTGTTCGCTGGATTAACATAACAATAGTATTCTTTTACTTCTCCATGCAGGGAGTACCTGCGCCCGCGCCTGGATCGCTCTGTTGGCACAGTGAGAAACTTACTTGGCTTGGTATGTGCTCGTTTAGACGTGGGCCCCTCAGTGACACAACCAGGAGGTTGGCTAGGCAACTGCAACGCAGTTGAGTTGTTCCTGTTAGTGTTTTGAGACTCAGCGTTTGCGACAGATTCACTCTGTGGTTCAGCACCTAGCTTTGTTCCAGTCTTTCTTTTCTGCTTTTGGGACACAGACGTGCTTGAAGTCCAGGTAGGAGGCAAAGCAGAGGTAGTGGTAGAAGAGTCCTGACTCGAACACGTTTCTGAAGGTTGGGTGACATTGTCACCGGTGACTTTACAGCTCTGGGCGTTCTCCTCGTGTCCCACAGCTTGTTTGGACATAGACTGGGGCAGTGTTATGCTGCAGCCTTGCATCTGAGCCCCATTAGTTTGAGAATAAACATTGCTGACCTTAGTGACCTTGTGTTGCCCATTATTGTTACAAACCTTGTACCGGATCATTAGAATGATGATAAAAACCAGCACGGACGCAACAATGATTCCACCAATAATTATAATCATGGTGCCTCCCAAAAACTGGGACTGCATGAAATGGCAACGGACATAATCCTGCTCCGTAGTAAACTGGATGCAGCCCACGACTCTTGTGGCAGTGAGGGAAGTGATGCCATCGTCATATATGGCCAAGACACACAAGTCATACATAGTTCCAGCAGCCAGGTTATTGACCAGGAAAGTCTTGCTTGTGGGAGGTATCATTCTGAGGGACAATGGAATTGTGTTAATTTTCCAAACGAAACAATATAGACATACATGCAATCGTTATGGCTTCCATCCTGCCTCATTTCTGTACTCATTAAGATAAGCACCTCTATAGCTGATAAGGAATATGGGAAAATTATCTAATCTCATATTTACCCAGTTAAAATAGCTAAAAGTCATTGTTAAGAGTCCAGGTTCTATTAACAGCGCCAGCACGGCTCCTTGACAAGCTTACTAATTACACTCCCTGGCACAGCAGACTCCTAATAAAAGGCACTGCTAGAAAATCATTTATGACAAATTGCTTTTGAAAGGTGTGACTGTGACATTATCTGACTACTAAACAAATCCATTTAGCACTTACAACACCTCTGTGACTAAAAGCCAATTTGAAAAAAGAGAAAACACTGACAATCACATTAGAAATGAGAATGGAAATGCATTTCAGAGCTTTTATTTTTCACATCAGAAATAAACTGCTATGGGACGGTACTCACAAGATCCATTTTTAATAACTAAGATAATTACAAAGACCAGAGTCATTTACTCATAGGTCTTATTGCTTTCTTATACATTGGCCCCCAAAATGTTTTAATCTTTCAATAAGGATAATATAAAATTATGAGTGATATCTCAATAATAAAAGCAGGCAAAACAGTTGACTTGAGTATGCATCTCTTCTCCCATTGTACCCTGAGAATATCCCATCAGAATAGTTTCTGAAATTTGATTAGAATTCATAGCCTTCTCTGAAATTACCACATTATAAAAGTTTTTTCTCAAATTTAATTAGATATGACCTGAACTAAAAGTAATTTAGAAAAAAAGCATGTAATCATATTTCATTCATGAAAGTGAGTTCTAAATATTTCAAAACTTTTCACTGATAGTGATAGAAACTAAACAACTTTGCTAAATGTATGATGAAAGTATAGAGACAAGTTATGTATTTATGATGGAAGTCATTACCATTTAATGAGGGTATGATAAACTCTAGGCATTTACATATGTTAACATGCAGTCTTTATGATGACCTTCTGAAATAGGTCATTATAACTACTTTGCAGATGACAAGCATTAGGTGTGAGAATTTAAGCAATGTCCTCACACAGCATTTGCTCATCATGGCAGCATTAAGTCTTGGAAATTAGAAGTTAATTGATTTACAAAGCTAACACTAAGCATAATAAAGAACATTTGGTAATCATAAGAAGTTGAGGGGTGGGGGCTATCTGCTAGCATCAACAACTCCTTCAACAGACCCTCGGCTAGGTGAAGAGCCTGGTGGTACAATAGCAGACTACATGATGTTAATTTGTGTGTGCCCTGATCTATCTCTATACACTTTTGGAGATGAATGGGGTATTAGAAACCACCTAGTCTAATCTTTCCTTTTAATAATGATAAAATTAAAAGTCAGCCAGTTAGAACATTGCTTAGACTGATCGCATGACTAGCTAGGATAGTTGTATTTTTTCACTACTAGTCCATATTTACTTTTAAAAAGTACTTTAATTTCCATCTGTGAATGAAAATTATATTATCCTCAAGAACTTATATGGGTGTATATCTATATGAACTAACCAGGTCTGATATATGAGTAGTTTTTTAAAAAACAAAGTCCTCTTCTAAAACCATGATTTTGTCTCTCCTAGGAATAACAGGTCTGTCACCTTTGAAATTATATCAGAAGTAAAAATGTGTATTTGCTACTAAAATTTGGACAAGATGTGACTATAAAGCAATGAGGCTGGACTTTAAAAAACATACCAGAAATCTATTTATTTATGTAAATCTTTCATCATTGTCCTTACCAGAAATTACATAAAGTGATATATTCAATGCTCAAAATATTCACCAACTTTCCCTTTGGAACTGTTTTAGACACCAATGCACAGGAGAAAATATACATACACAGCTCAGTCATTCAAAGAATCAGTCTCATTATTTTATAGTTACATCCTATTTTTGACCAAAAATGGCAATATCCATCTTGATCACCCACCTTATTCTCAAGACTTGGCTCCAAATGGCTTTTGCTTGTTTCCAAAATTCAAATTCACCCTCAAAAGACGAAGATTTGCCACCAATGAGGATATTCAAAATAATGTGATGAAGGTTCTAAAGATAATTCCAAAAGTACTTTGAGCAATGGCAGCATCATTGGGATAATGGAATAGCCTCCCAACGTGACTTCCTTGAAGGAAAGAATACTCGTGTGGGTGTGTGAGTTCTGGTATGTTTTTGAATTGTTAAATTCAATCAGTCATGTCCTCTGATAGTCACATCTCTCAGATCAGGTGGAAAAAGTAAGCATAGTATTAAATATAAATTTGAACGCTTTCAAAATAACATGATTTAAGATATTTCCCATATGTATTCACCAACTTTTGTAAGCCTTACATTATGGATTTCACAATTGTAGTACTGCGATAACAACATAGATAGCATTGCCTATTAAAAATAAATAGTACATTAATAAACCCTATACTTAGAATATGGCAAATAGATGCATTTGCTCAATATTCCTTACCTGTAAACAAGGGTGTCATCATAAGTGCCATTGTACTGGATTTGAAACATACGTATGCCAGGGATATTTCTTTGAAAGTTAAATTTAAGTAGTGCTGTTGAGGAAGTTGCCTCTGTCACCACAATCTTATCCTGACTCATTTTTGTATCCCCATTATTACTGCTTGCATTCGAACCCGACTTCGTCGAAGTTGAGATATCTGAAGAACCGGGATCAGGCTCGTGGATATGGTTTGTACTATTGAGTAGGTGAGGGAGTTTGATTATGTGAAGATCCACTGTTTGTGTGGCTTCCCCAGCAGGATTCGAAGCAATACAGGTGAAAGCACCTGTATCTTTCACAGTCGTTATGAGGATGTCCAGTGTCCCGTTATCATACACCAAAGATCTCGTTGCATTTGAAATCAGCTTCCCTTCTGGAGAAATCCAATGAATCGCAGGTTCAGGGTCTCCACGGGCTTTGCATCTCAGTGTTGCCCTTTGGCCTTCCAAGACTCTCATCTCATGCGTGTGGCGAGTAATGAGAGGAGGCTCACACAAGAATTCTTCCTCGGGAATTGACCAAAAATAGCGGCCAGTTAAAAGTGCAGGAGAAGCGCAAGTCTCCAGGTCGTCTTCTCTGGATAGACGCCTCAGCCACAGCAATTCACAATTGCAGTGCAAGGGATTCCCACCAAAACTCAATGCAAAAGTCGATGGGCTGATGATTCCTGAGGTTGCCAGGACCTGAGCTCGCTGAAAGAGTGGGTCAGGCGGTAGCTTCTGCAGCTTATTTGACGTCACATCTAGCCGAGTCATCTTGTGCAAGTGGGAGAAAGTTCCCTTAGGAATGTTATCGATCATATTGTGATCCAAACTAAGAGTATGCAAGCTTACCATCTTCTCAACAGCATCCCAAGGGATCGTTTCTAGGTTATTGTACGACAGATCCAGCTCTTCCAGGGCAAAAACATCATCAAACGCTGTGGAAGAAATCAAAGTCAGCTGGTTGTTGTTCAATATCAAATGATGAAGATTGGAAAGCCCACTGAACATATCATTTGTAATTTTAGTCAATCTGTTGCTATTCAAATGCAAAGCTCTCAAATTGCGAAGATCGGCAAAAGCATGAGGTGTAATGAAACTTATTGTATTCCTTGATAGAGTCAGGTCCACCAAGCTGGTCATATTGGCAAAATCTTTCCTTTTGATATTCGTAACAAAGTTGTCTGCCAATCGCAGTTCTACAGTTCTTCTGTCAATATTTGGTGGAACAAATAGAAGCCCTTTCTTGGCACAAAGGGTTGCGAGATTAGGAGACAATATTTGACAGACACAACGTTTTGGACAGATCTGAGCTCTCACAGCTATGCCAATGAAAAACATATAGAGAAGAAATTTTTCCATTGTAGATCAGATTTAAGATCCTGTAAGAGAAGATACAAAATATAGTGTTAGCATCAAATCATTTTGTTAATATTCTGACTAGAACAGTATTTTTGTTAGATCTTAGAAATAATTTCTTTACTGAACAAATAAGTCCTAGAGTTTCTATTGTGTACTAAAGGTTGTAATGAATACTAAAGATTAATAATACAGGATTCATAGTTTATAGATTTCTAAATCAAATGACAAATTCAAATGAGAAAAATAAACCAAAACAGAACTATAATTATTTAAATTAAGCACCATGTTTTGAAATAAACTCAGGAAAGTTCAGGAAGCATAAAGCAGAGACACCTAGCCCTCCCGGGAGGAAAAATGTCCCTCATAGTAAAGGATCTCTTTACACAAGTCCAAATCACTACACTCATATTTAAGGATTTGCAAGTAATTCACTTAAATAACCTAAGTCTACAAAGTGAACAATAATATACATTATTAAATTAAAATTATCACATACTTACTTGCTAATGCAATTTTATGTATACAAGCAATAATTATACAGTATAGCATTCATGTCCTAACTACGAATATAAGTTCTTACCCCTAAAATAAAATGACTATTAGCACAAAATGTCCAAGTTCCTTAAATATTAGGATATTTTATTATTTTGTAAATGTGGATATTTGAGATAATTTATGAAACATGGTCATCAAAATCTTCAATAGTGAGCCCTAAAAGATGTATTTTATTTTGCTTAAAATCCTATAGATTTTTAATCATTCAAATACTATTTAGAAAAATAAAGTTTTTATTTTCTAAATAAATAGTTTCTATTTCCTAAATACTATTTAGAAAAATAATTGTTATTTTCTATTTTGATGTGAAGCATATATGATGGAACTTAATCCTCAATAATAAAAATGAGTTGAAAAGTTTACAAACAGTGCAGTATTAAACAATAGGGAAAATAATTTTTGAAAATTAAATGTAAATAGTAAATATAGAATAATTCTACAAATACTAACAGAAATTTATCACTAAATTTATTTTTGTAAATAAACCACCATAATTTTGAATTATCTCATCATATTAAATGTTACAGTTAATAGGTTATTCTCACAAATACACTATTCATGATAAAATAACACTGAAGTAACCTTTCACAAGAAGTGCCAAAAAATGTATAAAATAT
>PVIR01035915.1:0-16179 GCA_004026965.1 Petromus typicus
AATCCAGCACTCCAGAGGCTAAGACAGAAGTACTGCTGTGAGTTTCAGGTCAACCCAGGTTACGGAGTAAGTTCAAAGCCAGCATGAACTATACAGTCAGGCCCTGTCTCAAATGGGGGGGATATAGTAAAACTATTTCTTCCTATTTTAATATTCAAGAACATCATTTTTAGTGCAACATATAATTAAATCAATCTCCATTTTAGGGCATGTTGATTGATCCATTATATTTTATGATACACATTTTTACCAAAGAATTTCATCCTGAAATAAAAACACATTACCTAGTTTGATCTTGTGAAAGAAAAATGAAACCACCAAGGAAATTAATATTGCAGAGAACATTCTAAAGCAAACAGTCTAACATTACAGAATATTTTTTTGTGTGTTTTAATTTGTCCTTTCCGGTAGCTGAATTTCTTTGCATCTGATAGCTCTGTACACATGGGAAGACAGAGATACCTGAGATTCCACAGCTAGTAAATACATGGCTTTGATCATAATTTTCTGTACTCTAGAAATCATGCTTTACATATATGGTAAACCCAGAACTTTAGCTCTTTTAAATGATAGCATATTTGTGAAAAAGAAGCAAACAAAAGCAAGCCAAGAATGTGTCTCAAGACATTTCCCTCTGATTTGGTCATTAAGTGGGATCCAATCACGGAGCACTGCTCAGTACACACAGCTGAGGCTGACAATGGGGCAGTCATGGGACCACGTCTGACCTTCAGAATAATTGCAGGCCTGTGACAGAGCTTGGCAGTGAGACAACATTGCAAGCCGAGACACTGTAACTCCCATTACACTCCCTTCTTTGCTGGTTTTATACTAGAAAAATAAAACAAAAACAAAATGTAAGAAACAGGACAAAATGGGTTAATTTAAGTAACAAAATTAAAATCCAAAAATAAAACCCAGATAAGTCATCATAATGAGCTGAATTAACATACGGAATGAATATAAATACTTAAGGCTGAACACTTGGATCCCAAACTCTTAATAACAAAGACAGAAGTGGAGGATAACAAAGCTCAAAAATAATATGAGAAAAAGACTTAAAAGTTTAATTAGCCATCAGTGTGAAGTGGCTGTTAAAAAAGGGAAAGCAAGTGACTTGGGCTCCATTTTAACAGCACAATACCAGATACAGTCATCCCTCAGACTCTATGAGTGATTCGTTTCAGGATCCCCTCAGACACTACAATCTACAGATGCTCAGTTTCTTTCTTTTTATTTTTAAGACAGGGTCTTGCTTTGTAGTTCAGGTTAGCCCAGAGCTCACTATGTAGTCCAGGCTGGCCTCAAACCTACAGTCATCCTCCTGTCTCTGTCTCCCGAGTGCTGGGATTATGGATGTGAGGCACCACGCCTGGCATCGTGATGTGCGGTAACAGGGGTGGAACTTGGGACCGTGCACTTGCAAGGCAGGTGCCACACCACTTAGCTCAATCCCAGGCCCAGATGCTCAGTTTCTTATGTAACATGGGATACTATGTGCATATAACCTACTAACAACTACCCACAGATTTTCCATCCGTGCATTCCTTATAAGAACTAATACAATGTAAATATTAAGTAAATAGTTATTTCGTTGAGAGAATAATGACAAGAGAAAAATCTGTACGTGGTCAGTGGAGAAGTCATTTCTTGTGTGAGTATTTCTGAGGCTGAATCCTCACGTGGAACCCACAGACACGGAGTGAGGCGCGCCATACAACACGCCCAGCACAGGTGTGGGGTCAGGAGTGTGCAGGAGGGCTCCTGCCCACCAGGAGCTGCCAGCTTCCTCGGTGGAGACCCAGACACGAACGGCCCCGTCAGCCTCTTGCTGTTCACCCCCTGCCCCACTCGTGCTTCTTTCTACGGAGGTCACTGGTGTTCCTTCTGCTCCTTTTCCCTTTGCTCTCCCTTTTACTCGAGGCCCACACACAGAGTGGATGGAGCAAGCTCCTGTTCCATCTCTCAACTCCAAAACTCCATTTACCATACTGTGCTTGAGTGGAGAGCAGCCCGGGATGACGGGCACCCAGCCTTTATCACTCCACATTTATCACCCCTCCTCTGCCCATGCGATCGCTTGCTATGCTTTCTCAGTGAAGGATGCCACCATCGACGCAGGTGCAAGTCAAATCTTGAGTCTTCCTCACCTTCTCCCTCTTTTTCATTCAACTAAATCCTGCGTGTTCTACTTCCTTTCTAATTACCAATTTGTGTTTCCCTCTATTCCACTACTTCGAGCTTGAGCTTATTTGGATAACTGTAAAAGAAAAATAAGTCTTTTTATAACAGATTCACTCTCATTACTCTCCTGCTGACGACTTCTCAATAGCTCCCTTTACGCACAGTCTATTTTAAACTCACTAGGAGAGTCCTGTGGATAACAGGAGAAGCTAAAATAAGAATTCCAAGTTAATTCAGAATAGTAGGAGCCTAGAAATATACAGCATAGCAGGTTCTACTGGAGACCAGAGACCTATGCAAGAAAGAGCTCTCCACCTTTTAGGAAGAAATCAGTCAAGACAGAAAAAGAATGATGGAAGGAGCTAAGGAGCTGAGAGACAGTAGTCCAGGGAGGCCGTGGCCAGAACTTTAAAGAGAACAAGGAATAAGGAACTGTGTCAGCACTGACAGATGACAGAGACAGAAAGGTGATCATTAAATTTGGTATTGGAGCTGTTGGTCTACTTGACTTAATGCAGATTTCTTCTCGCCTTATAAACAGTCCCTGCATCCGGTATTACTCCATCACCTCACAAAGCTACTGCCCATTCTCTTTCACAGCCAAAGTGGTCTACACCTGCCATCACGACAGCACTCAAGAAGGGTGATTCTTTTCCCCTAACCTTTAAAAGTTACTGATTTTCTTATCAATATAGCAATCAGCTGGTAAGCATCTATCTTAAGCAGGATGCAGAGGGTGGGAGGAATAGCTTCAAAGAGACCAGAGTTTGGGTGACCTTTGGTTATTAAGTTTTGTAAGTCTTAGTCTCCTCCTCATCTATAAAACAAGTTTCGGAAAAGCCTGAGCCTCACAGGGTACACTTGGAGGACTAGCCCAGATGATGCATTTAAACCACCTAGCCTGGTGGCTGGTGGATAGTAAGACTTGATCCTGCAATTACATCATTCAGCCAATCCTACACTAACATTCAACAGCCAACATTCTAACTTCTTGTTTCTTCTTATTTTCTATCTGTTGAATTTGTTTTCTTTCTTTCTCTCTTCTGGCCCTCTCCCTCCTCCTCTCTCTCTGTCAACCCTGTGCTTGTGAGGCCGGTGCTGGAACCTCGGCACTGAGCTACATCCCCAGCAAATGTGCTATTTCCAAGCAAAGCTATTTCCCCTCCTTGTTTCTCCATCCTGTTCCCAACTTCTCTATAAAAGAAGCAAAGAGATTTCTCTACTAGTAAATCATTTAAGTCTTTATAATTCTGAAAGTTTTCTGTAACTTCCTTACATGAAAAATCAACTTTTAGGACCTTTCTTGAGTATTTATGATCAAAATAATTACAAGAGAAAAATCTACCACAGACATTTTAAAAATCACAACATGGCACTTTACAAAGCAAGAGGACCCCCTAATGTTAAAACCGTGACCAGGGCCAAGGGAGAGCCAGAGAGCGCGTTCCCAGTGTCAGGACTCACCTCGATGTACGCTGGTTCTGTTCCAGCAGGTGATATGTGTGGTTGCCAGTCTTTAGGCGGCTTGGAAAGGTACTTGGAATCTGTTACAACCCACTTGAGCCGGGGCCAACCTAAATCAACCCCAAAGTAAAAACTGAATTAAAGCAGTCAGCAGGGAAGGAGTTATACCGGATTAGTCATTTTAAGTAATAAAATCCCAAATTAACATAATTTTGTAATCAATGAAATATTTTTAATGATAAACCACAAATTATACCTTCCTTCAAAAATAAAATAGTCCCTTAGGAAAAAAAAGAAAGAAAAGGAAAAACAGCCAGGCATGGCAGCTCACACTTGTAATCCCAGCACTTGGGAGGCAAAGGCAGAAGGATTGCTGTGAGTTCAAGGCTAGCCTGAGCTATATGGTGAATTCTGGGCCAGCCTGAACTACAAAGCAAGACCTTGTCTCAAAAAAAAAAAAAGTCAAAAATAAAATAGTCCCTTAGAGGCCAGGGACTTGGCTCAGAGGTGTTATGCCTCCCTGGCAATTCAAGGTCCCGAGTTTGAGCCCCAGTACTGGGAAAAAACCAGAAGCAAAACTAAAAAGCAATAGTCCTAATGCTAACGATAGGCCTTGACATGACCTCAACAACTAGGAGGCCCTTGGCAGTGGACAACCGCTGAGGCCAGCGTTCATTCCTGTCTGTACATATAGCTTTAATATACAAAACGACCTGGTAGTTTTTTTCCAATCATCATCACAAAGGTTACAAGAGTGGGCTGTAGAATCAGACAGATTTGGGGTCAAATTGCTGCTCTGCCATTTATTAGCTCAGAGTGTGGACAAGTCACTTAACCTGTTTCTCAGTTTCCTCACCTGTAAAATGGGGATGATAACAGCACCTGCTTCATCAGACTTTAAGAATTAAAAATATAAGAACTTAGCTGTTACTAAATTAAAATGCTAATTAGGGCACTAAATTTTAACTTTTAATGGACTGGTTTCCATGTAAATATTAATCACCTTTAAACTGTACAATCTCTCCGTTCTGAGTTTTTGGCAGTCCCTTTAGACAAACTTCACTGGTGAGAGCTAAGGCAATACCACAGCTTCCTAGTAAGAAGCCAATCTGCTGACCTCCGGCATCCTGTGGAGAAAAGATAATGAGGGTGGCAGGGGAGAGAGTGTGAGCACACCCAGGCCGCGACCCAGCGCTTCCTAAGCTCTGGCGCTTGTGTGACAACATTCATGGAGCCCCGCTGATAGCTGGCAAAAGTCAAAATCCAGTCACAGTATGCTTTTCCAAGTAATTTTTGTCATGTAATGACTTCAACCTATCAGTGCTAATTCTTGAACTGCCCTGGTGACTGTCCCCTTTTCACCCACAGATCAGCAATGATATCCTTCAAACTAGGTTTAGGCAAATGAAATAAATGGTGACATGGTTAAACTGCCTCCCTAACCGTACCCACATCCGAGAAGAAGCCATTCAGGCCAGAATAAAATAACGCAAGTGGGTGCCATATGTCCAAATTTACAATGAAGGTCAATGCACAGTTATGTAAAATCCATTTAATACCTTTTATTACAGAAAGTATTGGAGGTAAATTTAAGTCTTAAAATAACAGCAGCGAAAACCAAGAAAAGATACAATCTGAAGTGTTCCCATTAAAATGAAAATATTTCCATTAAAATCTTAAAAAGTATCCTTATGAAACCACATAAATACTGACAACTTAAAAATTTAAGAATGCTATGATTTTCTGACCATCAGTTACAACTTCAGGAATGTTACTAATGTGTGTTTTAATTCCTCCCCAAAAGTCAATTTTTCTTATTAATCTGCTATTTCCACCATATTCATCACTGACATCAATTCTTAGTAATAAACTGAGAAAATCCATATAGTTTGTGGGGCCATGATTTTTTAAATGATTTACAATACATGAAATACAAAAAAAAAATACATAAAGATACAAAACTCCTGGTTCTGCAAAAAAAAAAAAAAAGATACAAAACATTCTATCTTAGCTAGAAATGTTAGTTGTGTGACACATAAATATTGAATAATTTTTCTACAAATTTTGTGATTTTTAAAAAGTGAAGCTGAGCATTTCAGAAAATGGTCAGATTGTTTTTAATGTCATGGTTAGGTTAAATCAAACAACCCAAGATAAATCAGATACCTGAGAGGTCATACTGGGCTACATTATTCTTCAGTTTAGCTGGACATAGTGGGGCATGTTAGCACTTGGGCAAGAGATCACTATGAATTCAAGGTCAGCCTGAACTACAGTTAAAACTCAGTCTCAAAAAAAAAAAACAAAAACAAAACAAAACAACAAAACATGCCTAAAACCAATCCGAAACACAACAGTCAATCCACCCTCCCCAATTTAGTAATGTTACCTTTCTGGTAAGGGGTACCTCTATAGGTACAGGAATCACTTCGGCGAGGAGACATCCGTAAAAAGCTACCATAAACATGACCGGATCGTTGTTGGGGTAAACCAGCGCTACCTAAAACCCATAAAGACATTCAACAGTACAGGAATATTAACTTTTTCAATGCCACTCTTATCACAAGCACAATAAATCAAACTAGTTAATAGGAATTTGCTCTAATGAAAATTAAGTCACTGATAAGAACATAAAAACGGAAAGTATCTCCATCATTTCCATGATTATATATTTTGAGAAATAAAACTGAATTCCTCATCATTATCATAAGAAGTTTTTGTTTAATTTTATTGCAGACTTAACAATAAATGACTCACCTTAAATGTTACTTAAGAAACCTAGACCAATTAATTGTAGTGTACTACTAAAGCAACAAAATAAACATAATATGACTCACCTTAAATGTTACTTAAGAAACCTAGACCAATTAATTGTAGTGTACTACTAAATCAACAAAATAAACATAATGGATTTCTTTAGATTGAACAGCATTTTTTGTTTGTTTGTTTGAGACAGGGTCTTGCTTTGTAGTTCAGGCTAGCCCTGAGCTCAGCCTCAAACTCACATCACAGCAATCCTCCTGCCTCTGCCTCCCGAGTGCTGGGATTACAGGCATGAGCCACCACGTCCGGCACTGTGGTATGTGGTACTGAATGCTGCTGGGTGTGAGTCTCCACACTCAGTATAGTATGTGGTTACTGGGGAATCGAACCTGGGCCCTTGCACTTGCAAGACAGGCGCCGGAACTCCTGAGCTAAATCCCTGGCCCGATAGAATGGCACATTAAAGAATAAGCTTCACATTTCAGAGGCACCCTACAAGGGCTGACTAATTCAATTACCACCTCAGGGTTGACATAAGGCCTCTTACTCTTTATCACATTAATCCCTAACCACACAACAAAACAAGTGTTCTAGTATGGGGGCATTTGGTAAGAAATACAAATAGTGCAGAGAGAAACCATTATGGATATAAAGTTAATTAATTCACTAACAAAAGATAAACAGTGAAGTCAGGCACGGTGATGCACATCTGTGATTCTAGTATTCCAAACGTGGGGCAAGAGGACTGCCAGGAATTCTGGGCCACACAGTGAGTTCAAGTCCAACCCAAACTACACAATGAGATCCTGTCCCATACATACAATTAAATTTACAAATTAAAAAAATATATTTTTAAAGGACTGGGGATAATTCAGTGCAAAGGCTCTGCGTTCAAAGTTCAATCCCCACTACTGTTAAAAAAAAATGCTAGAGCCGGGGATTTAGCTCAGTGGTTCCGGCGCCTGTCTTGCAAGCGCAAGGGCCTGGGTTCAATCCCTGGTAACGACATACCATACCTGGAGTGGAGACTCATGCCCAGCAGCAATCAGTACCACACATCACAGTGCCGGGCGTGGTGGCTCATGCCTGTAATCCCAGCAATTGGGAGACAGAAGCAGGAAGATTGCTGTGATGTGAGTATGAGGCTGAGCTCAGGGCCAGCCTGAACTACAAAGAGAGACCCTGTCTCAAAAAAAAAAAAGCTAGCTGGGGCAGCATATGCTGGTAACCCAAGCAGTTAGGAGGCTGAAGCAGGAGGATCATTGTGTACTGGAGGTTAACCTGAGCCAGATAGTGAATTCAAGGCCATCCTGAACTACACAGTGAGCAGCCTGAACTAAACAGTGACCCTGTTTGCAAATAAAAAAAATAAGACAGGGGCCGGGGAGTTAGCTCAGTGGTTCCGGCGCCTGTCTTGCAAGCGCAAGGGCCCGGGTTCGATTCCCCAGTAACCACATACCATACTGGGCGTGGAGACCCACACCCAGCAGCAACCAGTACCACATACCACAGTGCCGGGTGTGGTGGCTCACGCCTGTCATCCCAGCACTCAGGAGGCAGAGGCAGGAGGATTGTGATGTGAGTTTGAGGCTGAGCTCAGGGCCAGCCTAAACCACAAAAACGAGACCCTGTCTCAAAAAACCTAAAAAAAAAAAAAAACAAGACAGTGGAGCAAAACTTCTACAATTGTGATCTCACCTGCTCCACATCATCAGGATAACTGACTTTTCAAAATTTACTGATGAAACACAATAACACAGAAGCCATTATCACTGAGGAATTTGTTATTCATTGATATTCAGAGATTTATATTTAACACTTACTCCTATCACTGGGCTCTTGTTTTCAATTTCTCTCTTTCTCTTTTTGGTGTTTTTTAGATAGGATCTTGCTAGCAGATCCTGGCCTTGAACTCACAGAAATTCTCCTGCCTCAGCCTCCCGAGTGCTGCTATTATACTCATGTATCACCACATCCTTCAGACCTTCCACAGGCCTTCAGACAATTTCCTTCCTATGCATAATGTCCACTCCAGTAGATGCGTCACTGGCTTAGGGTGAAGAAGGGGAAATGCTCAAGGTCACATCTATAACTAAAAGGCACATGTAAGAAGTATTTTACTAGGGTAGTTTACTAGATTCTGTAATCATGAAGCTACTAAAAAGAAGACTACTGTGCAGCTGGTTTCTGTTCCACAAATTCCAAATGAAAAGTAGCACCTGATAGTATGAAGTCATCATCTTTAGAAAGTCATTAATAGTTTTTATATTTAACTATTGTTGGGTATTTTTAGTTTGTTTGTTTGTTTAGTTTGTTTGTTTTAGTACTGGGATTGAACTCAGGACCTTGCCAGGGAGGCACAGTAACACTAGGATAAATCCCTGACCCTGCCTTTTTTTTTTTTTTTTAATGGTAGCAGAGTTTCATTAAAGGTAAGAAAAGAAATAGTCTCTTCAGGGTGAGTGTGGCCAAGTAAAAGCAAGAAAAGAAACGCAACCTACAGTGTGAGATCAACACCACATAAGAGAGAAGAGTGGCTTGTCACTTATAATTAAAGTATCAATTCATTTTTCTGAGAAGTAACATAAATCTCTTTCCTTTTCTACATAAAACAAGAGAAAATTATTTAAGTTTTGTGAGGTATTCTGTAAGGAAAAAAAAAAATCAGCCCTCAAGTTTACAAATGAGTAGCTTGAAAAGAGGGGACGGGAACTGCCATCTCTCTCTAAAGACAAAAATTTATCTCATGGTGTTGGCCTCATCTGGGCTGGAACTAAGTAAATTTATTAATTTTTTTTTTAGACAGGGTCTCACTTTGTAGTTCAGGCTGGCCCTGGACTCTCTACGTAGCCCAGACAAGCCTCAAATTTACAGCAATCCTCCTGCTTCTGCCTCAGGAGTGCTGGGATGGACTATAGGCGTGAGCCACCAAACCTGGCCTAGCAATTTTAATGTTATTTTTTTGTGGTACTGGGAACTGAACTGAGTTTGCCTTAAACTACCAGTCTGCCACTAAGCTACCTTCCTAAACTTTTTAGCTTTTCTTTAATTCTGAGACAGGTTCTCACTGAGTTGCCCAGGCTAGATTTGAACTCACTATCCTAAAGTCTTAGCTTTCCAAGCAGCTTCGAGTATAGGTATACGACAATGCACCCAGACATCATTTTTATTTTATGAGTTATATAAATTTTCATGTTGTATATTAAAGCTCCAGAATGTGCACGTCAGAAGACAACTAATATTATCTTTCTAAAATCAAAACACAGGGCTGAAGATGCAGCTCAGTGGCACCATGCCTGCCTGGCAAGTGGAAGGTCTTGAGTTTGATCTCCGATACCACCCCCACCCCCACCCCCACCCCCACACCCACACACACACATACGTGCGCGCATGCATGGTTATGGTGGTGGTACACAACCAGGACTCAAGAGGCTGAAGCAGGAGGATTGAAGCAAGTTTGAGGCCAGCCTAGGATACGTACAAAGTCCAAGGCCACCTAAACTATATAGCAAGACCTTGTCTCAAATTTCCACTCCCCAAAAATATTAAATTAAAATAAGACAATAAAAGAAATTACCCTGTCTCCTGGTTTTAACACAGGCTCATTTTTGGTCCCCAGTTTATTCAGCAGTGTATAGGCCAACTTTAAACTTCTGCTCCATAACTTTCCTGGAAAAAGGAAAAAAAAAAAACCCAAACAGTCATATAAAAAGAAAAATACAGGCTGACTTCAACAGCAGAGCCTTCAGTTTACCAACCAACTGAATAAGACAGTGCCTATTTCCAGGTGATTGCTTAGGCACGTACCACCCCTCCTCCAATGCACAATCGACCCTCTTCCCAAAGGAGCTCTATCTTCATTCCATTTTGTTTTGTTTTGCGGTACTGAGGACTGAACTCAGGCCCTTGTGCTTCCAAGGCAGGCTCGGTACCACTTGAGCTAAATCCCTGACCTTCGTTCTATTTTGTTAAGAGCCAGTCCTGCCCAGAAGCAAAAATAAATCACATTGATTTCTATAATATTTCCATTTTTTCTGATTTCCTGTAAATATTCCTAGAAATAATTTGATATGAGCTGATCACATTTAAAGAAAGAAAACAACCCTCCACGCTGACTGAGAAACAGAGGAGTAGTCCTGTCCTAAGCAGTTCATAAAGAGCTCCCCCGATGCAAAAAGCATTACTCAATACAATTCATCATCTATAGCACTGTTAGACACTAAATGAAATGGAAATTGACTGAGACATATGGATATATTCACAGATGTTATACAGGCAAGAGCTGGCTAGCTGAATGAGTTGAGGGCTATAATGATGAAATTAACACTTCTGAGGCGAATATTAAATTCTTCTGGCAAAAAGAAAAATCAATCCTTTGCTTTCCTTCTTCTTAACTCCCAGCTACTCTTAGAATTATTTATTTTAGACTATGGGAAAGTGAAAAATAACTCATACTATTTTAAATAGCTGTTATGGGGGGTGGAGGGGAGTCTCGTTTTGTAGTTAAGGCTGGCCCTGAACTCACTATATGGCCCACGTGAGCCTCCAACTCACAGCAATCCTCCTGCCTCTGCCTCCCGAGTGCTGCGATTATAGGCGTGAGCCACCAAACCCGGCATTGCTGTATGCGGTTACTGGGGATCAAACCTGGGCCCTTGAACTTGCAAGGCAGGCACTAGAACCACTGAGCTAAATCCTGGGCCCCAATAGCCGTTACTTTTATACACAAATTATTTAACAGGGGCACTCAAGGGTTAAGGTAGGTCAACTTTTACAATTTTTTAAATAAAAACTTATTTCTCCTCAAAAACTATTTTCAGTGTAGTGCTACAGACAGCAGCTAAAACAGAGTCAAAGTAATGTACTTGAATAAACTGGCAGTGTAAGATCTCATGCCAAGCGTGGTGGCGCATACCTGTAATCCCAGCATTTGGGAGATTGAGGCAGGAGGATACTGCCATGAGCTCAGGCCAGCGTGAATTCACATAGTGAATTCAAGGCCATCCTGAACTGCATCGTGAGATTCTGTCTCAAAAAACAAATAACTGGGCTGGGGATTTAGCCCAGCGCACAATGCCTGCTTGGCAAGTGCAAGATCACGAGTTCAATCCCCGGTACCAAAAATACAAACAAACACTCCAACAAGCAAACAATCCCATAATTTAGTACTGACTCCATTTTCTTTGAAGATAGTTCAAAAAGAAAAAATCTTTAAGGCTGGGAATGTAGCTTTATTGCAAAGTGCTTCTTTACCATGAACCAGGCACTGGGTTTGATCCCCAGTAAACAGCCCGCCATAAAAGATGTGATGGAAATTTAAATGGGAAAGTAATGACCTTTTGTTTTCAAGTGAATTTGTGCCTATTAGGAGCAAAATACAAGACAAAGTTAAAAACAAAAGCAATCAGCTTCAGTTTTTAGATTAAAAAAACTATTTTCTCCATACATATTATACTGACTAAACTGTTTTTAAAATCCTCTTCCAACAGTAAAGCATCAATAGTCTCCTTCTTCTTTATGTAGTCTTTAAGCATTAGTGGCTAGCAAATGTCACATTAGCAAGTAAAAATATTTCATAAAAGCTTTACTGAGACCTTAGGATCCCATTGAATAATTGGAAAGATTCTTTGAATATGACGACCAACAACTGCTAGGTATCAAGACAGAACTACTCCCCGTAACACCCAGAGGAACTGCTAGGGATCAGGAGAGTCCGGAGCCGGCTCGCTCACCGTATGTGAGTGTGTAAACAGGTCTCCCTGTCACATCCAGTGCAGTCAGACAGGGGCACTTGGCTTGCGTGGAGCCCCAGCGCTGCAGGGCAGACTCGAGAGCAGGTGGCCAGTTACAGATGACGCCCAGGGGCTCTCCCTTCACAGGTGTCATCTGTCGGCCCTCAGGCTTGGGCTGGTTGGGGTCTGGCTGAGGTACTGCACCGAAAAGAAAGGAGATGAAATACCAACAAACATAATTCTCATCCCAAATACACTTCCTTTTCCTCTTCATATTTATCTGATTTAGACTAACTTTGAGAAAATAAAGTGCAAGCTTACAAATAGTAATCTTTAGTATAATCTATACTGGGCAACCAGTGACTCTGTGAGATCCTGTCTAAAAACAACACAAATTTCAACAGAGTGTAGGATATAGTCCACTCCTTTAAATTCCAGCTCCAGTGTGGGGACGTCACTGACTGAAGACATGAAAATGAACTACAAAGACACCAACGTTGGTTCTGTCAAGAAAAACTCCCCTTTTTCTTGACGAAAGCTTTTATTAAGTAAAACTATTCACTGCTTAGCTTCAGGAATAATCAAATGGTCATTCCATTTTATCTCTACTGATATCCATTCCCCTCCTATTGTTCCCTAATAATCTTCAAAATCATGGTTTCACCTATTTTTAAAATGATTCAAATAAAACTCAAGGATCACTTCTTCTTTTGAGAAGTCTTCTCTAAACACACAGATGTAACTAATTTCTTCTCATTTCCCAAGTCCCTGTATCTGCTAAAAAAACAAAAAACAAAAAAAACTCCACTGGTTACACTGTTTCTACATGAAAGAAGGACTTCCTAGTAAATCTGTGACCCTTTCTCATCATCTCCCACACTGCTTTGTGGAAGGCAAACGTGTATGTGTGACTGGCTGATTTAATGAAAGGACTCTATTAGATGAAAAGAAGACTGAGAAAACTTTTTCAGTTGAATTCGATATCCACAGCCTGGAGAAATGCCCAGAGTACGGAACTTTAAATCGGTCATTTGTGATAATCCTGAATCCAAGACAGTTTTATACGCAATAGTTATCTCAATAACTATCTTTGCCCTTCTTCCTTTCCCTCCAGCTATATCTCTCATCTGAGATCTAAATATAAATGATTCTATGGTGAAAAGAACAGAGAACTGCAAACTGTCAACCAAGAATCTTGTTCATCCTTTAATCTATGTACCTGACAGGTAAAAACTGCTTAAGAAATATTCCCTTAATGAATATATGTTTTTGGTGTTTTTACTACTACCTTCCACAATTTCTTCAGAGTCATCTACAAAAAATTCCTTTAAAGGAGGCCTTTTGGGTCGTTTCAGAGTATTGAGAAGCTGCTGGATTTTTGTGGACACTCTGCTACTGACAGGAACACCTATGGTGGAAAACAATGGTGACAAATTAAAATTCACAACTTGAAGGTATTTTTATTTCTCAGTTTCCTCACACGCTTTTACTTCTGATGTCCTCTGGCCTCTAATCATAATCTCACTGTATTTCAATCAGGCCAAGCGGATACAAATATGTAAATGCCAAGTTCTGTGACAACAGAGGACAAATACAGTGCTATTATTATATGTTACTTAAAGATTTCACTTTAGATTCTTTTCTCCTATAACATTCTTTTCTTTTTCCACACTTGGATTTCGGTTCAGAGTATCTCCTGGAAGCACCAACTAAGTGTGACACATATGGAGAGGGTCCTCAGGATGACCTGCCACAAGCCAGCCAAGGTGGCGTGGCTGTGCAGTGGCTGAGCTCATCTGCCAGGAGCTACTGTTTACAACTGCCATTTTCCAGGTTAATTTATTCTCCTTGGTTAGCTGCTAAAAACAGTTCCCTACCGTCAGCTGTATCCATAAGGCTGGACCTGTTGGATCCTTTGTGCATGCCTTTAACTATTCCAGAGGGGGGCAGGTCAATATTTGCTGGGCGTATTGAGGATGAGGAGGAGGAAGAGGTAGTTGTAGTGACATCAGGGGGTGCAGAGAAATTCTCTAAGAGCAGAGAAAACAAAACTTAACGTTATACAACATTATCAGCAAAAATAAGGAACTTTTCTTTTTGTTTCTTTAAAAACTACACAAATACGTCATTAGCTTTTGTTGAATAAACTTTAAAATCGAATTCTACCAGCAAGTTATAAAGAGAACACAAAAAATTAAGCCAGGATATATGAAGTTTCTATTTTTAAGAATTGTATAGCTTTAGATGGAATTACATAATGTTTCTCCAAAACATTCATTTCTATTGAGGGGTAAAAATCAATGTCACAAAGATAATTAAAATTAAAAAGTTGCATCAGAAGTCCATAAAAGTTGATTCAGAATGAAATGAAAGTAGGAGCTTAATTGGCTATTAAAATATTAGTCTCTTGAACATTTCTTCATGATCACAGTTTATCTGAATGTCTCCCTTCCCACTGAAAGCCAAAACAGTGTCTTGTGGATGGTTCAGACCGTTTAAGTCTCCAGGTGAAGGATGGCCAGGTAAAGTCCATGTTTGATTTTGATAAAAAGCCCAGGTAACTCAAATCTACTTAAGAGAAAATGCCTTTTCTCGCTTTAAGTAAAGATCATTCCTTTTCTGGCTTTTAGTAATACAAAGAAAGTGAATGATATAAGTTAGAAGAGATAAATTCAACAGAAATGTGTTTTTTTAAAAAAAAAATGAAGACACTAAAGGATTGTGAATTTGAAGCCAGCAGGGGCTGTAAGAGTCCCTGTCTCAAAAAAAAAAAAAAGAAAAGAAAAAAAAAAAGACAAAAACAAAACATCTGAAGAATTAAAAAAAGGAAAATTAGAGAAAATAAAATATATGACATAAAACTAATAAAGTCATTAAAAACTATCAAAAAGGAAAAAAATTATATAAATCAATTTAGGACCAAGTGTGCTGCTACGCACCTGTAATCCCAGCATTCAGGAGGCTGAGACAGAAGGACTGCTACAAGTTGAAGGCCAGCCTAGACTACAGAGTTATAGTGAGTTCAAGGCAAGCCTGAAGTACATAGTAAGACCCTGTCTCAAAAAACTTTTAAAAAGGGGCCAAGGATTTAGCTCAGTCATTCTAGCATCTACCTGGCAAGCGCAAGGTCCGAGTTAGATCCCTGGTACCACATACCACAGTGCCACGCATGGTGGCTCACACCTGTAATCCCAATACTTGGGAGGCAGAGGCAGGTGGATTGCTGTGAGTCTGAGGCTAGTCTGGGCTACACAGTGAGGTTAGGGCCAGCCTCAACTACAAAGTGAGACCCTGTCTCAAACAAAAACAAAAACAAAACTTTAAAAAAATTTTTATATTTAATTAAAAATATTGATCTGAGATAGGATTTCTATGCTTACAAGATCTATAAATTTTGCATTAATATTTTTAAAAGTTTAAAATATCCTAGCATAAGTATATGGGTAGACTGAGTGAATGAATTGTTCTAAACGTGGGTTTTTTTTTTTTTTTTTTTTTTTTAGACGGGGTCTCGCTTTGTGGTTCAGGCTGGCCCTGAGCTCAGCCTCCAACTCACATCACAGCAATCCACCACACCTGGCACTGTGGTATGTGGTATTGATTGCTGCTGGGTGTGAGTCTCCACACCCAGTATTGTATGGGGGGGTGGGTGGGAGATGATGGGGATTGACCTGGGTCCTTGTGCTTGTCCAAGACAAGCGCCGGAATCATTGAGCTAAATTCCCGGCACTTAAATTTGGGTTTTGGAGGCAGGGCCTCACTATGTAGTTCAGGCTGGTCTCAAGTCACAGGTGATCCTCCTACCTTGGCCTCCTGAGTGCTGGCATTATAGGGTACGCCACTATGCCTGGTGAACACAAGTATATTACAGTATGATTTTTGTAAGATACAGATGAGAGCAAAAGCATTGCAAGTTCACACGCTTGACCACGTGAGGTGGGACATACCCTGCCACCCCAGCTTCTTGCGAGAGGCGGTCTCATAAAACACCACAAAAATAAAAACAAATAAAACAAAACAGAACAGGCAGGGAATA
>PVIR01035916.1:0-16118 GCA_004026965.1 Petromus typicus
TCCTCAGGCCTCAGTCTCCCAAGTGCCAGGGTTACAGGCATGCACCACTAAATCTAGCTCTTTTCAAGTCTTCATTACTAGTTTAATCAAGTAGTCTCGATATTTTTAAAGTGAGATCTATTTTCTATTTGGCTTCTAGATACGGTTTTTATGGGGAGGAATGAAGAAGATGGGATGGCTTAAAAACCAGTCAACTGCAATAAATTGTGGGTTATTACTAAGCTTCCAGCTATGTGAAGTAGCCATTTTTAATTTATGGACTCACTAGGTAGGACAGGCCTTGTGAAATCCCCCCTTAAGGGTGATGGCTTTAAATGTCCACTCTGCCATTATAATTGTGCTGGTCCTCAATTATGAGCTATTACTTTGAAACAAAGCTTTGGAATTTGGAGTCTAAATCATGCTGCCATGAAAGTAGCTGACTAGCTACATTCATATAACACTTAATATCCTTATGGGCCCATACATTCTGATCCCCACTATTAATGAATAAGAACAAGAGTTCAGCATAGCGTAGTTTATAAACAAAAAAAGGAAGTTTCATATTCATACTTAAGTTTTTAGAATGTTTTTTAATATATAAAGAGAAAATATTTCATTGCAGGCCCATGCCACCAGCAGCACCTGGGAAATAATGGCAAGAGGTTGTCTCAAGTTCAAGGCCAGCCTGGACTATATAAATAATTTGAGCCAAATTGGACTACATAGAGAGACCCTATATCCCAAACAGAGCAAAATAACTTTAAATGTACTGGAGGCTTACAGAAATAGAAAAAATTAGTTTTTAGTATATAAATTATGTTTCAACATTAAGAATCTTAAATCTTTTGAATGAAACGAACTTACAGAAGGACAGTGCCAGAATAGTACATTATTCTCAGGCAAATTAGAAGAACTATATGTTATTATTTATAGGGGTTAAGGTTAGATTTACATGCTAAATAAAAAATATTACAAAATAAAAATTAAAAAATTTATTATATTAAAATATTAAATATTAAAATATTTTATTATATTAAAAATCTCCCTTAATCTATACATATGGTTGTACTTATAGGGCCAACATGATAAAGTGTGAGAACCATTTATCTAGATTTAAGGGAATAACAAAAGTAAAATCTGCACACAAATATTTTGCTGTTCATACTACTCTACCCATAAAATGACAAAATTCCTAATAACTAATCAGAGATGGCAGAGAGGAAGATGTTGGAGACTTCTTGTGTATGACATGTGATAAAATCTTTAAAAATTGCTTTTGGAATAATAAATGTAATAAGCATATTAGAAATTTAAAGTTATTTAAAACAATATATTTATTTTTTTCAGTATTTGTCAGATATGCAAATTTACCTCATGCCCATGGTTTCTGTATCAAATCTTAACCTTAATTTTGTATTATGTTCAAGCTACTTGTACACATATCATCACACTATATCCAAAATCCCAAATTACTTTTTGCTAAATATTGAACCAGACTGCTTTAAGAACTCTTATTTTCCTATCACTTTTATTTTATTTTATTTTTCTTAAAACAGGATCTTGCTACGTGGTTCAGGCTGGCCTTGAACTCACGATGTAACCCCTGGTCCCAAACTCACAATAGAGACCAGGATGGCTTCCAAGTCACCTGATCCTATTCCTGCCTCAGACTCCTGGGTGCTCAGATTACAGGTATTTACCACTATACACACATTAGGACTTTTTTTTTTTAAAGATGACAATCAAGCTCCCCGAATCAGAAACTGTGGCTTCTTTAGCAAACAATATTCTTGTCAGTCTTTCAGATTCATTCCCTCCACTGCCACAATCCTGGTACACATCATCTGGATTTTCAAAAAACTGAAATTGTTTCCTACACTCTTTAACAATTTACCCTAAACCCGTCTGCCTGAATATCTACCAGTCTGAAGGCTGCTTCCGCACTGTTCACCACGGCAAAGTGAAGTCTTCCTCATGGTTGTTTCCCTTCCTGCACACACCCTGTATCAGGGTGTCCTAGGGAAGTGACTCAACTATTCCGTGCCTCCATTTGCTTAATGTAAAACATGATCATAAAGATACCTCATGGATCTCATGTGAAAATCCAGAAATATTTGCACAGGGAGACAATTGTAGGACATTTCCTGGCATTTGTACGCACTAAACAAATATACCTTGTTTCTATGATATTTTAAATCCGTAAGATAACCCAAACTTTGTCCTACCAAATTTTCTCAAAACAACTCCCCAATTCAACCAAACTGAAGTCTTCGTCTTTCCCTGCTCTCAATATTAATTCTGGATAAAAATTTTACCTTACTCTATTACTCATAATCCAATGTATCAAAACTTTACTAGTATTTTAAAAAGTAGAATTCTTCTTGAATAGTGTCATCCTCTGCAATTACTCTTGTATTTATCAGTTTCAAAATTAAAACACGACAGAAATGTATATTTGAATTCCCATCCTAGGTGCAGTGGTACATACCTGTAGTCTTAACTACTTGAGAGACCGACATGAAAGGAATGCTGGAACCCAGAAGCTCTGCGACAGCCTACCAGCATTGTGAAATCTCGTTAAAAAAACCCATAAATCTCAATGCTAAGAAATAATTACTTACTAATACACTAAAATTTCATCTTGTGATACCAAATTTCTTTTAAAATTTCTATTTCTGCTAGTAGTCTTATATGTATCTGTATATACATATAGATAGGTAAGTATATGTATGAATGAATACAGAGCTCAGCCAAAATGTGCCTATTAATATTCCGTTGGTAGTTTTTCCTGTAACACAAGCCTATATAGTAGAAATTTTTCAAGATCTTCATCTTGGGCCGGGGATTTAGCTCAGTGGTTCCGGTGCCTGTCTTGCAAATGCAAGGACCTGGGTTCCATTCCCCAGTAACCACATATAATACTGGGTGTGGAGACTCACGCCCAGCAGCAATCAGTACCACATACCATAATTCTGGGCGTGGTGGCTCACGCCTGTAGTCCCAGCACTTGGGAGGCAGAGGCAGGAGGATTGTTGTGATTTGAGTTTGAGGCTGAGTTCAGGGCCAGCCTGAACTATAAAGCAAGACTCTGTCTTAAAAAACCAAAAAAAAAAAAGATCTTCATCTTTAATAAATGACTAAGTTTAAAAGCTAAAGAACATACAAATACCGGGCTGGGGATTTATTTAGCTCAGTGGTTCCAGTACCTGTCTTGTAAGCACAAGGGCCCGGGTTTGATCCTGGGTAACCACATGCAACAATAGCGGGCGTGGAGACTCACACCCACCGGCAATCAGAACCACATACCACAGTGCTGGGTGTGGTGGCTCACACCTGTAATCCCAACACTCTGGAGGCACAGGCAGGAGGATTGCTGTGAATTTGAGGCTGAGCCAGGGCCAGCCTAAACTACAAAGTGAGACCCTGTCTCAAAAAACAAAATAAAATATACAAATACTATCTTAATTTTCTGAAAGGTCTCTGACATAAAAAAAAATTGCTTAAATATTATAGAATTAGGAACTATAGTTTTAAATGAATTTTAACACAAGATGATTTATCTTAAGAGCTTTTGGTGTTCTAAACAAAGTATTTTTGAAGTTAGTTGATGTTTTTATCGTTTAGTAGACAATTCACTTAGACATATCAGACTGTATTCTCAGTGCTTGTATACATTAATTCATTCAATGTTTTAAGCAATTGTACAGTACTCCTTTCACTGTGTCTTTTATAAACAGAGCAAATGAGATTACCTGTAATTACAGTAATAGGATTCTAAACAGTTACACTATCTAAATGCTTCACAAAACAGATACACCTCAGTGTACTCATTAACTAGGAGTCTAGTGAAAGTTTTGGAAAGACTACTATGGGAAAGAGTACTTCCTCTGGACTTCAAAGTATGATCTACACATACTCAGAAATGAAGTTGGCTTATTGGCTGTGGATTGGTGTTTAGACACAATATGTCCTGTTTCTTTTCTCACAGGGTTGCTATTAGTTTCACTAATTATCACCTCTAACAACACAACCAGAAAAGCTGTCATATGTTCTCTAAGATCCTGTACAGCAAATTTATAAATATGTATTTTATGTATGAAAAATAAAAGCTGAGAGGCATACTGAACTTGATTTCAATTTGTGGGAACCCAGGATAGTCTTTGTCAGACTAGAAGGAGGCAGGAAAGCAAGCGATCTGAGAGAGGCAGACTACACAGAATACAATAACCAAATTCCTCACTTCCTCTGTATCTGCTACTCTTCCTGTATATGTCTAGTGATAGTGGCATTCTCAACAATTAGTTATTTAAGATAGAAATCTCAAGTTTTAATTAGTTTCTTCAAAGACTGATTACAGGGATACAGTACTCACCCAGAAGTAATTCTCATAAAGTCTATTTAGAATTCATTCCTATTTCAACTCTCTTGAGAACAATCCATATTTTTATATGTCCTATCACTAAAGAACTTCATATTTCAATCTCTTTCACTATAGCCTCTTCCCATAAAATCCAGCTCCATAATGTCACCAGCTTATTTAGAAAACAGAGCTATGTTACTTTTCTCTTAGACTTAAGCAATTTCCATATTCCTGAGAAGAGGCACCAAGTTAAAATAGCAGCATCAACAGACTTATAGCTGAAGAAATAGATGAGAATGAAAGAGTTACTGTTTACAGATATTCAGGTATGCAAAACTGAGAACCTCAATGAAAGGAGCTAACAATTACAGGCTGAGATTTAATAAGACTTGATAGGAAAGAACAAATTCTCAAAAACACTTAGAAAAATTTAAAATGACTGATTGAGACTGTATATTTACAGCTGAACTTAAAAACATAGGAGAAATATTTCTGGGGTAAAATCCAATGAGAGTAATAAAACTAATCATAAAAGTACTTTACCCAATTGCACCACATTGATTATGGCACTAATATTAATTTTACAAGAATTTTGATTTTGATTTTTAACTCATTTCAAAAGATAAAGAGCTACACATAAAGTTATAAACTGAACATGAGCAATAACTGTTTAAACTATCATTCCTAAGCTGTTCCACAATCATAAAAATACTCAACTAAGTTCAAGTAGATCAGAAATGGAAATCAGAAAAGTCAAGAATGCCATGCCAGAAGTCATGTTGAGTCAGTGTCAATGTTAGTTTATAGAAATATGGGCTGCAAAAAAAATTACCTTTGTAAGTGCATTTCCTATTATTTTGTTAGCTATAAACTGCTACTTTCTATTATTTACATAATCAATGTTAGTAGTAAGCAGGAGTCATAAAATGTTAAGCAGAGGTACATGTGTATTCTTTCTAGCACAGCATGTGTCTATAATCTAAGAGATATACAGATAAATATGTAAGGTGACTTTATGACCATTATAGATACTGGGAAATAAGAAGAAATATAATACTATAACATCTCAACCATCTTGACTAAGTTTATTTTTAGAACTCTGTTCTCTGTACTAAGGAAATATTCCAACAGAAGTAGATATCCAATAATTCAGAATGTCTTGTTCTATCTTCATTAAAAACAAAGAATGCCAAACATTTTTAAGGAAATAAATAATTTATATAGAGAATTTAAAAAATATGTTCAATTACCTTTTCTAACTTTTTGGCCTCAATGTGTCGAAGTACTTGTTCTCGCCAATCATGAGGAACTTTACTTTTTCCTGGAGGATCTAATAAAGAATGTTCAGAACCAACCCTTGCACTTGGTCTTTTTGAAGGGCTAGTCCGTGAATAGTTGAAATCACTGACTGACATAGTTCTCTCTGATATTTCATTAATAGAAGGTCGAGCACTCTGAGGCCTTGATGCATTTGGGCCATCAATGCTGTATGTTCGTGCAGAAAGAGGTCTCTGTGATCCTGACATCACTGGAGGAGTTCTTCCCACTGAATGTAACTCTCTGTACGATAAATAATCTCCTTCAGGAATCTGGCCATGCCTTGTGGAACCTGGATCACCAAGATTTACAGAAGCTGCCGAGGATATACTACTTTGTCGCTGAATTGTAGTTCGATTTACTGTAGGAACAAGTCGGTCATTTGGTGAGATGGCCCACATTTCTCCATGTCTTGCTGGTCCAAGTCTCTGATGTAAATGGTATGCAGCATTAGCTCTCACATTGTTATGGTTAGAGAAATTCATATTGGCAGAATGTTTAGCATAACTATGGTTTTCTGTGCTTTCTGATCTAGGAAGGCGGTGAGGAGGAAAACTAACAGGATCTATCTGGGAACTTGGTTTGGAGTGCCACAAACTGTCTTTGACTGCAGCGTTGCTACTGTATTGGATATTATACTGTGGAGGACCATATATTTGGGGTGTAGATTGTGGGCTACTTGTTATGGGTGCTCTCATTGTATCTGGCTCTTCAGGATTATGATTGGAATCAAACTTGAAAATTGCCTTTGTACTTGACATTAAATCAGAAGATGAAGAAGAACCAGTAAATACTTGTAATGGCTGATCATACAACAGTGTGGCAGACTTGCTCCTGACTATATTTTTTCCATCAATAGCAGATGTAATTTTAACTGCTGCACTTGGCTGCTGAGGTCCATTATCACTAAGAATATCATAAATTTTTAATCCTCCTGTCTCCATATTAGTTATGCTATGAGATTTCACCACAGCTCCAACTGGACCACTTCTCTGAGGGGAGAGGTCTTCAGTACTTTTCGAAGTATCTATGTCAATAGAAGAATTGGCATCTTGTGGCTCAGTCCTACTAGGAGACTGTGGCATTTCTTGAGAATGTCCATTCACTTTACTTATGGGTTCCAGATTGGGGTACTTGTTTCCATTTTCCAAATGCTCAGCTTCCCTTTTAGAATTAATGTTTAAAAAACCTGTTCCAAGCATTATATCCTGTGTCTTTGATCTTTCCATTATCTCTGGCTGAAATGTATCATTAGTCACAAGTTTATTAAGGTTCCTGTTGATATGGTCTAATTTGTGAGGTTCATCAGATGTAGCTGTTGAGTCAACACCTTTCTCAATTAGAACTAATCGTTCTTCAATATTTAAATCATATTCAGGAAAGTTAAAATCTTTTTTATCATGAACCTTAAATTTTTCCTCTGGTGAACTGTTTAAAATATCTCCATTTTGCAAAAGTCTGTTAAAATTTTCATCTTCTTGCCTAAAATAAAAATAATTTTATGAAAAAGTATTAAATGGAGGACCATTTAACAATTACTCAGTGCACTGGCAACACAAGGATCATCAGAGTGACAGATATTACCAAGCATGTAACTTAAAAACCATTATACAATGTATCCATGTATTAGAACATCACCTTACCCTATTAGTATATACAATTTTAATGTTTTTATGTATTAGTTTAAAATTGATTCATATTTTAAAAATGTTATTTTAATCATCAAGTAATATAGATTTACATTAAGTTGAGTGCAAGTACACATAACCACATCATGGATAATATCAAGACTAATTATCATCTATATGCTAGATCTATTTGTCATAAAACTTAAAAGAGCTGAAGTATGAGCAAAAGCAGAACTATATATAGTCTCCTCCCCCATCTTTTCACAAATGTACCAAAAAATAAAATGTTTGAAGGTGGCCAGATATAGGGAGAGAAACACTGTTGAGTAGATCAGAAAAGGAACACAGGTAAATGTTATAAGTAATTCTTAAGTCTCACATTATTAACCACATTTAACAGTATTAGCTAAGTACACGGTTACTCTGGTTTTTTTGAGACAGGCTCTTGCTTTGTACTCCAGGTTGGACCTGAGCTCAGCCTCAAACTCAACAGCAATCCTCCTGCTTCTCCCTCCAAAGTCCTGGGATTACAGGTATGAGCCACCACGTCCGGCACTATAGTATGTGGTACTAACTGCTGCTGTGCTAAGCCACCACTCTCGGCACTGTGGTGTGTGGTTACTGGGGATCCAACCCCAGGCCCTTGTGCTTGGAAGGCAGGCACAGGAACCACTAAACTAAATATCTGGCCTATATTCGGCAAATATTTTATAAATATGCCAGTCCAAAATTATAGACAATATTTTATTTCTAATAGTGGTAAACAAACATATTTGTAACTTTTTCTATTCAATTTATTTCCACAAACATTCCTTGATACTGTGCCTCCCACTGGTCTAAAGATGACATTCATTATCAGAAACAAACAGTACAATATATAAAATACATTATTATTTCCCAATAATTAGTAAAGTAAAATTTCATTCAGAAAATTAATCATTATTTTAACATCTAGGGGATTATGAGATTATAAAATTAAAGGCTTTTAAAAAAAACTAACACTAGGGCAGGCATGCATTTATTCTTCGCCTATTTCTAGTTATTGTACTTTGCCTGGCAAGTACAAGGAGTTCGATTTCCAGTACTCAGAAAAAGAAAAGAAGAAAGAAATAAATTTTAAAACCAGCACTAAAAATTGAACCCAGAGGGTACTGAGCTACATACTCAGTTCTTGATTAGGTTTTACTTTGAAACAGATCTCATTAAGCTGTCCAGACTGGCCTTAAACTTGTGATCTTAGCCTCACCTAGCCGGCTGAACAGCAGGAATTACAGGACGGTGCTACTGCTTCCAAGTAAAGTCAGTATTTTAAGAGTAGGCGATACTCAAATTCAGAGAATGAATGTAAATAATTTACTATAACTGAATAATACTTAAACATTTTAAGCATATAATGCTCTTTTACTACAATACAAATAACATATTTTAGTTAACTATCCATGAAATTTAAGAACAATTTAAGTGTGAATGATAGTTAAAAATATCTAACAGTTTTTGGCTCAACAAGTCTCAATCTTTTTCTCAAGCAGTATTTAAGTGACAGATAGATACAAAAGTCAGATGGCATGGTCATACTTCAATATCCAAATTTCTTGAAAGCTTAAACAATAAAATTAGTTTGAAGGATACAGGAATTAAGTCAATAGCTACAATTCTCCCAGAGGGTCTATCTGACTAAATTAGGTGTAGGCCAAAATATAGCGTTAGTAATAAGTATCTGAACGTATCCTTCAATGGCTTCCCCTAAATGATCCTGTATTACTAAATATAAAAGCAATCCTTTCAGCTTCAATTAGGCTGTATGTCATATTATGTATAAATAATGTATAAATGTTCAATCTTTTAATTAAAAGCTTGAGAATCTTATTGAAGTCCATTCCCTACTTTAAAAAAATCTATTTTAAAATGGAAATATACAAAAACTAAAGAATTATAAAGTGTGAGAAAGAAAAGTATATTACTTGAATCATTTCTATAATATCTGTGAAACATTTTATGTTTTAGGCATGCATTTATTCTTTGCCTATTTCTAGTTATTATACAAGTAAATAATTTTGTAAGATGTTTACAAACCTGATTTTAGAACTGGTATCAATGAGAGTTTGTTTGGCTGGAGAGCAGAGTGAGGTGTCTTGACTACTGTTGGTATTAAGAGAAACCGAATCAGACATCCGAGACGGAGAGGAACAATTGCTGTTATTCTGGTTGCTGTTATGTGTAACTTCATCCGATAAAGAATCTGCATCCTTTGCTTCATCTGAAACAAATACACACACAAAAACAACAACAATGATAAATTAACAAAGAACTTCTGGGAAATGTTTCCCAGTGATGACAAATGACATTTATTTTTTCCTGGTTCCATATATGAAGTAATAAATTATATGGGCAAGAAAGCAACCTAAAGCACCCCTGAAAATTGTCTGAAATATACACGAGGATTAAAAATCTTTAAAACTGTGGCACTATTTTTAATATAAAAGCTAGGGTTATCTAGAATTTTATATAATTATGGACAAGACAATGCATACTATTTTCTAAGAATATGAATTAATTTTAGGGAATATATTTTGTACCCATTTATAACCTTAAGAACTCAAAATAAAAAATGTAGTTACACTTGACAATCTTTCTAAACTCATCTTGGTATTATTTGATGTATATGTGGAATTTCTTTCCAATCTATCTGGTAATAAAAATGACCAAAGAAATCAATCCCAAAACACAACAAGCAAATTCTATTTTTTTTTTTTTTTTTTTTAGGTTTTTTGAGACAGGGTCTCGCTTTGTAACTCAGGCTGGCCCTGAGCTCAGCTTCAAACTCACATCACAGCAATCCTCCTGCCTCTGCCTCCCGAGTGCTGGGATTACAGGTGTGAGCCACCACGCCCGGCACTGTGGTACGCGGCACTGATTGCTGCTGGGCATGAGTCTCCACGCCAAGCATTGTATGTGGTTACCAGGGATTGAACCCGGGTCCTTGCGCTTACAAGATAGGCGCCGGAACCACTGAGCTAAATCCCCGGCCCAACAAGCAAATTCTTAAAAGTCAGCTATTTCTTCATGTTCTTCAAAGCATTTTATGGAATTGTTTATGAATGGCAATCTCTTAAAACAGCTGTGTATGTAGTATTATATTAACCAAAAAATAGTATTCATACTCTATTATAGACAGGTAGTTTTTTTTTTTTTAAGTAGGAAAAGAAGCACTTTTACAAAACATTTATTAAAATGCTATTTTAAACTCATAATTCTAGTCTAATCATGGAAAAGGTATACAGATACATCCATGGCAGATCACATGAACTGAAGATAATTTTCACATTCTCAGAACTTACAATAGCTTAATTAGTACCAACCTCAAAGAATCTGAATCTTGGCTTAATTTTTAATATACTGTTAAAAAGACAGCCTTTCCCAAATTAATCCCTTCTCCTTACTATGAATCAGTTATGACAATTAGATAATAACATAAAATAGTTAGCACTGTATCTACCTAATTTGTAAGTCAAATGCTTAACAAATACCAAGCAGCACTACCACAAATGATTGCAAAACCAAACTACTCAAAGGCCACCTTGATAGCAAGTGTCACTGATGACATAAATGCAAATGGTGGTACATTTAGGTAGAGATAATGTAAAGATTATGAGGGATCAGTGAGGCACGGGGGAGGCATCGGTGGCAAGAGGTGAGTAAATGGGAAGATATCCTTTAAAGATCCACGTCCTTTCTAACTATCTGCGATTATCCCCAGTGTGTGGGGGGGGGAAAAGCTGAGATTCTGTTATACAGAAAAATGGTAGGAGTTGGGAGTGATGAAAAAGATGGTCTGGGATAAATAACAGTAAAATAACAGTGAGCATTATGATACATAGTCAGTCTATTTGATATAAAATTCCTCATTTGCTTCACTACCTATCAAACTAGGTATGTGCATTGGATAAAATTAAATAACCAAAGATCACATAACAGATAAGAAATAGAATTATAAACTAGAATATCTGAGAAGTGCAAGTTTTTAGAAATGAGCTTGCACTGAGGAGAAAGTAAAGATCTACCAAGCTCATGTGATAAAAATGAGAACTATTTTCAGGAAGGCATATTTGAAACTTTGTTTCTAAGTAATATGATATTCAGTGAAATTTATTAAAAAATTTTCTAAATTTGATTCAAGCCATTTCTATTCTTAGTGCTTTCCTTCAACATCTAACCTTTTTTGTTATTACTAAGTGCTACCACTTTTGGCTGGTTAATAGAGGTTTCAATTAATGGTGGTCGCATCTCTGCCATTTTCATCTCTTCATCAGAAGAAAGTTCTTCAGATTCCTAGTTTAAAGAAAAAAGGGGGAGAATATTTATAAAAATTAAATTTTGGACTCAATAAATAAAAGAACATTTATGAAAGCTTTTTATGGCAATAGCTGATTAAAACTAGGATACGAGTTAACTTTTTCTAGATATGGCAATACAATTATGAAATTTATTAACAATATCCCAAAGCACTATGGGGCAATTTTCTATGGTAGGTTTTATTCAAATATGTTAATAATTATTAAATTCCTGATACTATGTAAAGTGATAGACCAACAAAATTGGATGAAATAGAACCCCTCCTTTTCAAAAATTTTCTCTAATTATGAAACCTACTTAAAAAAAAAAAAAAAAAACAGGATCTTGCTTTGCAGTCCAGGCTAGCCTTGAAATCACTGTGTAGCCCAGGTTGGCTTCAAACTCATGTTAATCCTCCCAACTGCCTCAGCCTCCCAACTGCTGGGGTAACAGGCAAGTAGCACCATGCCTGGCATCCAATTTATTCTCTTAAAGATTGTTGAGTTCCAAGGGATCAGACAGACTAAAGTCAACTGCTGTCACAATGAATGAATGGTTTTACGCATTTTGAGAACAGAATTTTTACTACTTTTCATAATTTCTTTCTCTCTGATTTGTTCCAGATTACTTATCACTAAGTACTATCAGATGTAAAGAAAATGACTTGTTAACAAGTATGAACAGAAAAATTTTAATATGGTATATGAAATCAGATCATCTGTAGGCTATACTCATTCCTAGTTAATATAATGAAACTAAAAATAAGTCCTTTGAAAGGCTGCTCTCTTTAAAAGCAACAAGACTCTTAGGTACCCAAAGTACCTAAAAGTTATGTGTAGGATCATCAGATTATTTCAGTAAAAAAAGACCAAATATTCTAGGTGTTACAGGCCAAATCATCACTGTTTCAACTGTTCAACTCTGTGGCTGCAGCACAAAAGTCAGAAAATGTTTAAAATAAATCAGTGTAACTGTGCCCCAATAAAACTTCATTTACAATCTGAATCTCATATAACCTCTCTATCATAAAAATATTCTTCTATTGATTTTTAATCAAACTTCTGAACAAGATAAAATTATTTTTAGTTTACAAGCCATACAAAAAGAGGCAATGGGCTGAAGGCAGGCCACAGGCCATAATTTGACAATCTTGCTCAAGACTGTACTACAGAAAGAAGTAAATTTACCTTACTCTTTAAGAGTGAATAAAGAAGAGAAAGACATTTTGAGTAGAGAGAAACAAGGACATGAGAAAAGTTAAGCCAGCTTTATGCAGCTAGAACTCAGGACAAAGAGACAAGAAAGACAAAACATAAAGACTGGCCTGCGTAGAGAAAAGTGGTTCTCTTGACTAAAGGCTCAAGTCAAGCACATACTAGTCACTATGAAAAGTTGCCAAGTACGGAAAATATAAGATTAGAATTATGATTAAAAATATTAAGTCTTATAATAAAAATGTACAGGGAAAGAAAAGACTGGCACAAAGGAATCTAGCTTTCACCAGTCCTGAAGGAAAAGTGATTATGTCTATAATCCTTAGGCAACAGAAGTCATGGCTGGCACAGAGAAAAAGCAATTCACAGAAATTTGGGGATTATTTGGACTTAGTGACAGTGAATATGAAGACTGACACACTTGCTACTTGCTCAGATGCTACAAATCTGTCCCTTCCAGCCTGTAATGATTGCTCTTTTAAACAGACCTGTACTATTAATGGCATCCCTGACCTAATCAATCACAGCTACACCACTGTTCCCCTAGCTTTCTAGCCTGATACATAGATGCTACGTTTCCTATTTTACAACTAACTTGTAGCCCATGTTTTTTGTTACCTTCATTTAAAAGTCATCAAGCCTGGTGAATTCAGTAGTGGTGGTAACACAACTCTAATTTCTGACTATATCACACTAGCATCACTCAGGACCAAACCTACTCTACTGATTTTATTGCATAACACACTCCCTCATATATTTAATCAGACTAAACGTTCTCCTTTTTTCACATTTTTCAGATGCCATTATTTTGTTTTTATTATCTTTCCACAATTAATTGTATTGTATTTGTCAAATAGATATCAAATATTTATCAAATGCTTCCCTCTTAAGTCATAAATCTTCACACCAGAAAAGAACTTTGAAACTTATATTAAAATTTCTTTTCTTATACACTTAAAACTAGGCTTGATTATATTTGTTCTCCACCACCATACCTCCAAACAGTGCCTTAAACAGAGAAATAACACTAAAATAACACTAAGCAACACTAAATAAGTAGTAAGTTCACTAGGATAAACCTAATTTGTCTTTCAAAGACAATGGTATATTAGATTCAATGCATGTATATGGAGTGATGTTATCTAAAGTGCATACAAAGTATTTGTACACACAAAAATTATGAGTTTTCTTCTCCCTTCTGTAGTAAATGCTAGCTCATAGGCTAACTATGAAAATACATGTGTTTCAAATTAATTCTACATTTTTACAAAGAAAGTCACTACTGTAAACAGCATACCACTGTTTGTACATACCACTGTTGTCTAGTACAACTTTCTGCAAAGACAGAAATCCTTAACAAAAAAGTAAGGAAACAAATTTTATGTATATCGGGGGGATGGTAGGGTGGGTAGGGCTAGGGGAAAAAATGAGAATTAAGATGTGTCTTATACTGGTACAAATCCCCATTATGGAGTATAATCAGGATGTGTATATTTAATGTACCAATAAAGATAAAAAAAAAAAAAGACAGAAATCCTTGCTAATGTGTGTTAGATGCAGAGACTAATTAGCGACATGTGATTATAGTAATTCAAAAGGTGGCTAGTGTTGACTGAGAAGCTCAAATTTTAAAGTTTCTTGTTTTTATTTTTTGGTACCAACAAGAAACTAACCCAGGGCCTCACCCATGCTGGGGAAGCATTCTTCCACTTAGCTACATCCTCAACTCCTTTTTTTTTTTTGAGACAGGGTCTCACTTTGTGGTTCAGGCTGGCCCTGAGCTCAAGCCTCAAACTCACATCACAGCAATCCTCCTGCTTCTGCCTCCTGAGTGCTGGGATTACAGGTGTGAGCCACCAAGTGTGGCATTGCAGTGTGTGGTATTGATTGCTGTTGGGTGATTGTGGTATGTGGTTACTGATCGAACTCAGGACTTGGCGCTTGCTTGCAAAGCAGGTGCTGGAACCACTGAGCTAAATCCCTGGCCCAGCCCTTCAATTTTTAAGTTTATTTACATTTCAAACATATATAGCCACTTGCAGTTACTGTGTAATAAGGCAAACAATGCAGCCATAAATAAAAACATAAGTGTGATTATTGGAAAGTTACAGTTTCTTTGTTCAGCATCAGCATTAGCGTCTGTCAAGGGAATATTGCATAAAATGCTTGGACCTATCCGACAGTTCTTCAGTCAGGCGAAGCAAGAGTTAGTGTACATTCTAGCAATTCTATTCCTACACCAGCAAGAAATGAAACTACATGTCCATATAAAAAACCTATACACAGGGCCAGGGATTTAGCTCAGTGGTTCTGGCGCCTGTCTTGCAAGCGCAAGGACCCGGGTTCGATCCCTGGTAACCACATACAATACTGGGCACGCCCAGCAGCAAACAGTACCACATACCACAGTGCCGGGCGTGGTGGCTCACGCCTGTAATCCCAGCACTTGGGAGGCAGAGGCAGGAGGACTGCTGTGATGTGAGTTTGAGGCTGAGCTCAGGGCCAGCCTGAACTACAATGCGAGACCCTGTCTCAAAAAACCTTAAAAAAAAAAAAAACTATACACCAACATTCGCCACAGCCTTATTCATTATAGCCAAAAAGCAGAAATAACACAAATGTCCATCAACTGAAGAATAAACACATGGTACATACATACGTGAAGTATTATTAAACCATAAAAATGGAGCCAGCATTAGTATATGATACAATATGGGTATGCTTAGATGAAAACATGACAAGTGAAATAAACTAATTACAAAAGACCATGGCTTTTATGGTTTCCTTTATATAAAATGTCAAAAGCAGGCAAATTAGACAGGGATATAAAGTAGGTTTCTGGTAGCCTTAGGCAAAGGAGGATAAAGAGATTGGGAGTAACAGTTAAGAGCAACAAATTTCTGAGGTGAAAGAACTGTTCTAAAAATGAGTGTAGGACGGCCGTACAACTTTGTAGTATACTAAACCCCACTGAACTGTACACTTTAAACAGGTGAACTCTATAGGATATATCAAATAAAGCTATCTAACTTCTTTTATTTTTCCATTAGAAAAAAAACACAGATCTAAGGAAGACATTCAACATCAAAAAACTCTTTCATACCAGTGATAACTGTTTAAATAAGAGAAATAACTAGGCATACCTACAATAGCCTTCTCATTTTTAAACTGTAGTATACAGGCAATTATAGAAGAGACTGTCATCTAGCTTAACTAGCAGTAAAACACTTATGTATTAACAGTATAAAAATTATGATGGCACATGATAAGTCTAGCAAATACTAT
>PVIR01035917.1:0-16136 GCA_004026965.1 Petromus typicus
CTCTGCTCTATAGACACATAGCTCCTCTAGAGCTGTGTTTTGTATTTCAGATTTAGAAAATCTTTGAAATGACATTGAAATAACAGTTTTCTTTGGTTGACAGTGTTGTGTATTCTGGTGTGTGTAGTCATTCCTACTCACTTATTGGCACTTTTAGATAAATGTTACTCATATTGCATGTATGTGTCTCTAAGCAATACACAGTCTTAGGTTAATAGTTAATATATTTGAAGTAGAATTGCTGTCAAAATACTTTGAAACTGCTGCAGCTTAGCATTTTAATATGCATCTAAAATAAATTAAACACTCTTCCAAGCACTCACTTGCAATTAAAGCCAAAGAAAGACAAAGCCAACATAAATTATGTGCCAGTATTACACAAAGCATAGTATTATAATGCCATGGCTGTAAAAACAATGAACTTTTAAATTTCCCAACTTGCTACTCTTCTTACTTGTTTGGCCATGATATTCAGATGTGCACTGTGTACTGGGATATAATCATCTAAATAGTGCTGTCTAAACATACTGATGTTCTATAGCACAAGTTACGATTTGGTTACTGAAAATGTGTATATAACATGAACTTAATTATGAAATCTCAAATTGAATTGTACTTTTTCAGAAATTTAAATTATTTCCACTTTGGGGAAGGACTTTTTAATATGCTGAAAGCTAAAGTATGCTTCTTTTACTAAACAGTAAAATACTTTGGGCCAAATAATATTCTCCATTTTTTCCATAACATTTCTATGTGGCTTTAGAGAAATTCTGAAATAGTACTGAAGACCATAACAGTTCTCTCTAAACGACAATATGTGTTACATTTCCTTTTAAAATGTGCTCTAGGTAGGGTGATATTATATTTCCCACTATAATTTACGTAATTAGCAATTCTAAATTTGGCTACTATTGAGAAATATTAAAGAACTCACTTGCCATTTACTTCCCTGGGTGTATTACCCAGTCACAATAAAAAATGGCCATGAAATAAAAGTGGGATGAGTAAAAATATCACATATTTTTGTGACACACAGAATGTCCTTGTTTTCTTAAAATCATAATACTTTCTCTTTTAACTCAGTGAACCTATTTTATCATTCTTTTTGCCGTGAGTTTTTCATGTTATCTTTTATTACAAAATAATTCACATTTTTAATTACAGTAATTACACCTTATGACAAAAATTTTAGAATTTATTGTAAACTCACTTATGAGCCTAGTGTATATGTATCCATTTTAAATCTTTCTCTATCTACTATGTGGTGCGATGACTACCCAATAAAAGAAATAATAAACTTCTGTCTATAAACACTATAATGTAGAACAAACTTCACAGAAATCCATTCTATGAGAAAACAATACTTTGGAAAAAATGCCACTTGGAATTTGACTGATAGTCCTGATATTCGATAGCTTTCCACTCCACGCCTCCACTCCGCCTTCTCTTCCTTGCCTCTTTCTAACAAACACTAGCTCCTTTTCTTAAGGTCACTTATAACATTAGACATAGTCAGTTAAGTGTCTAGCATGTAGTGTTATTTAATATGCATCATTTAAATATTTGAAAATAAGAAAAAAGTGGAAAATTATTAGGTATGACTGATTTTAGCTCTGAATTGTGAATTGAAAATAATTATGGCATAAAGGTTATTATAATCAAGCATAAGCTACCAAACTTGCATGCAAACAAAATATTTCATTTCACTAGTCCATAAAGAATGAAAACAACATACTTGAACAGGAAGACTAAAATATACATAATATTCCAATTATGAAGAACCAGAAAGTAATGAATGTTACACTTTACATTTAATGCACAATCAGGAAATAATTTAAATTTTATTAAATAATGATTATGATTTTGGTATTATTCTCAGAAAAACTTACTCTGTGATAATTTGGCCCATCCACTTTTCATTGTCAAATGGAAGATAAATTTCACAAACCAAAAACATCAGTTAGAAATGATAGGACATTTGGCAAATTCTGAGAGAATGAATGTATTCCATGGTAATATGGAAATTAGTGATTAAATATTTCAAATATCTCCTTAAGATATACTGATGTTTGAAGATTTTTAATAAATGTTAATCTTATCACTTTCCTTAAAATATTAATTTTTTCATTAATAACACTCATTAAATATTTACTATGTAAGAGAACCAATTTGAGACGATGTATCTTTGATGACAAGTAGTTCTGCTCTTAAAAAATCAGTCATTTTAGATACTCTTGAGGGAAAAGCAAACAAAACATCTTTGCTTTCTTTATAAATATTATGAAAAAATAAAGGAAAGGTAAAGGAAAATGAAAGGGCAGCTAAGTTTCAATGGATCAGTGGCAAGTTTCTGTCAGAGAAGATGTTTAGAAGAGTGAAAGGAATCTCACAAATACCAAAGAAAAGAGAAATGTAGAAAGATGAAGGAACAAAGACAATACTCATTATTACATATGTTTTAAATCATTATACTATTAGAAGCTACATAGCAATGAATATAGGAAAAATGGAAGAGGTAGACTTTGCAGAGATAAAAGGGAGGGCCTGGGAATGGAGGAAGCCAAGAACTCAGCTGGGGAAAAGCTAAGGAAAAGGATTAAGATAGAATACGTGTGTACTGATTCCCCAAGGTGATTATAAACATTAGAAATCATAATAATAATATACTAACAACATGAAAACTTTTTCAAAGAAAGTCTTTGAAAAGGACAGAAATGAAATGAGATGATTATAATATGTTAAAGAGTCATTTTTATATCAGCTGAAATTACAAACTTTTGAAGAAATTATAAGCAAGAATATCACTTTGGTTTTTATATTTTGTATTTGATAGTAGACAAAGATGGAATTAGAGATATTCGTTAGAGCCTGATTGTCAAGTCCATTGAAGAGCCATTGTGGAACTGATGAAATATAACAGTAGGTGTGGGGGCAATTGTTATTTTACATGTACTTCAAAACATTCTACCATAGAACTATTGACAGATTTCTTAGGTTTGTGAAGAGAAATAATCAGTGGAGAAAATAATACAGTCAATGATAATTTTTATTCTAAAAGTTATCTTCTAAAAGTTCTAAAAGTTATCTTTTATTTATTCTAAAAGTTATCTTTTAGGTTATCTTTTAGTTTATTCTAAAAGTTATCTTTTCATAAAAAAGAAAAGCATTTAATTATGATAAGAAATCTGGAAGAAAAACTTCTGCTGTTTGGTAGAAAATAGTATTGGATTTCTCTTGGAAATATGCTTGAATGGGGGGGTGGTTATGGATATTGATTTAGAGTTCCATAGATGAAAAGCAAAATCACAAGAAGGTATGATATTCTTACTAATAGTCATGCCCATTGGTATTAAAATTTTCATAAAGAAATAAGGGTGGGAGAATCTACTCATGATATAAATCACTATTATTTTTGTTGGATGGGTTTCTATTTCACTGATGCCACAAAGGAAAAATTTTAATTTAATTAAATAAATTCTAAGCAACAGGGACATGGTGAGGGGTATCACAACTCTGAACCTGAAACTATACTATAAAGCCACTGTGATAAAAACTGCATTGTATTGGCAAAGTAACAGACTCAAGGATCAATGGAGTAGACTAGAAGATCCAGAAACTACTCCAGATACACTGAGCCACCTCATCTTTGACAAAGGAGCCAAAAATCCTCAATGAAGGAAAGATAGCCTCTTTAACAAATGGTGCTGGAAAAACTGGGCTTTAACTTGCCAAAGACTAAAATTAGATCTAACTCTTTCACCGTGTATCAAGCTAAAAATCAAAGTGGATAAGAGACCTAAATATTAAAACAGACACTCCAAACCTACTGCAAAACAGGTTAGGTAAAACTCTTGAAGACATTGGCTTAGGGAAAGACTTCATGAACATAACTTGTATAGCACAGGAATTGACTGAGGAAATCAACAAATGGGACCTCATTCTTTTAAAAAGCTTCTGCACAGCAAAGGAAACCAACAATGCAAAAAGGCAACCAACAGTGTGGGAAAAAATCTTTACCAGCTGTTCCGCAGATAAAGGGCTACTATCTAGAACATATAAAGAGCTAAAAAAAAAAAAAAATCAGCCCACCCAAATTTAATGACCCAGTTCAAAAATGGGCATCTGAAATGAATAGATATTTTTCAGAGGAAGATGTAAGAGCAGCTAAGAAGCATAGGAAGAAATGCTCAACATCATTATTCATTAGAGAGATGATGCAGATGAAAGCAACATTGAGATTTCATCTCACTCCACATTGAATGGCTACCATTTCAGAATCGGCCAATGGCAAAGGTTGACGAGGCTGTGGAGAAGAAGGAACCGTTCCTCACTGTTGGTGGGACTGTAGACTCGTACAACCCCTGTGTAGTTCAGTTTGGAGAATCCTCAAAAAACTAGGATTGGCAGTCCCGTTTGACCCGGCCATTGCCCTGCTAGGTATATACACACAAGAATTAAAAGACTCATATCACAGTGACATATGTGCACCCATGTGTATAGCAGCCCAATTTGTGATTGCTACATCTTGGAAACAACCCAAGTGTCCATCAACTGGAGACTGGATAAAAAAGCTGTGGTTCTTCTACAGAATGGAGTATTACTCTGCCATAAAAATGATAAGTTTGAATCATTTCTACTTAAATGGACATACCTTGAGGATATCCTCATAAGTGAAATAAATAGGGTACAGATAGATACGTATTGCATCTTTTCTCTGGTTTGAGAAAATAAAGATGTAAATGAGTCCTAGCATTGTATGTTATATATTGTGAAATAGAAAATGCTCGATGTAAAATAGGATCAAGGGGGGAAATGTTGAGATTGTAACAAAAAAGTAAGGAAACAAATTATATGTATATGGGAGAGTGGGTAGGGCTATGGGAAAAAATGAGAATTAAGTTGTGTCTTATACTGGTACAAATCCTCATTATGGAGTGCAATCATGATGTGTATATTTAATGTACCAATAAGGATAAAAAATCTGAAAATGATTTCTTAATGGAGTTTGGGAGATTTACAAGTATTTCCTAAATTTATTGATGAACTGACATACTTAAAATTATATATATTTCCTTAAATGAATTCAAATTTGATCTCAGTCTTAGTTCACCAACTAAGTCAATGTTGCAATTTTGATCACCGTTAGCAATTAAACTGTATTAAACACAGTTTTTCCCATTTCAGACTTCATATTATGTTACCATGCATAAACGTATTATTTGAAAAAATTCAGAATAAAGAGCTCTTTCAAACACTGACTTGAACAAAATATACACTCTGTAAATAATGTTGAAGTATATACTCTACCATTTTCTTCACTTAGTTTGCTAAAGTGTATTCTCCAGACAGGAAACATGCAGGTGGGCTCAGTTGATGGATGACTGATTCCAAGAAAAAAACAACAACGAAAGAAAGAAAGTTGATGTTCTACTGCCCCAGGGACCAGAGATGATAGTAAGGTGCAAAGATCAAACATACCTCTTCAGATGGTTACAGTACCCACCTCTCTCCAGACCCTACCTCCTAATTGCACATTCAGCTATGAATTTCCTCCAGTGAATATGGGATCTCATGGTCCAATCACATTCCAAAACTTTCATGTCTGAATTGATGAGACCTTAAAGGGGGGGGGGTTTCCGAGGGAAACCTCAATAATACTTTTATATTTTCCATTAAAAGAACAAAGATTCCCTGTCAAGAGAATTTTATAACTTATTTTGGGCTAATTTTTCCATAATTTCTAAACTAATGTATGTGATTCTCAAGTCAAGATGATATTTTGTGTCCATTAGCAAAAATAAAATTCTAGTTTTATATTGAAGAAATTAATATAATGACTTAATTATTTTATTTTATCTGTTTCATAATATTTGACTCGGATATAGTTTATTTCTTCTTTGGATATTTCAGGTCTCTACAGCTGCTTGCAATAAAATTTGACTTTTCATCTTTGTAATCTATCAACTTTTAATTCAAACCAGCATCCTTTAGAGCACAATATCAGAAGCAGCTCAAATATTGTTTGTAATCAGCATATTCTCACTGAGTGCTTTTTCATAGCTACAAATTTGCTTTTTAACATCACTTAATGATATTAAAACTTTCTTAATTTGGAATTTGAAAGTGAGTCTGTAATATAACAGTGAAGGCTGCAGTTAGTGGTGTTATTTTTCTGACATTAAGAATAGTCCACATGATCTGTTAGACTTTTCCTAGGCTTCTTTTTTAAGATATTCCTTGGGGCCACTGAGAAGAGTTTAAATTCATAGTGCTGAGAGAGGAAACTGCAAGGATGAATTCAGGGTATGTTCTTGCATCTGTACGAGTTAAACTAGGTTGTTTGGAATCCGAGCAACACAAGTCTGAAAATTCTTCTACCAGGTTATAAGCAATCGCTCCCAGTTTTAAGAAGGAAGAGAAAAATATGTCTTCTAGCACTCTTATTCACTGAAATATGACTGAGAAGCTCTGAAGTTATTATATCAACCAGTCTCACTGAATTATTTAATTCCTCCACTTTCAAGGAAACTGTTTGGAAGGTCAAATGTTATTTTAGCTCCATCATCTAAACATGTAATAATTTTTGTCCCATTAAAATTGAATTTTCAAAGAATTTTTGATATTAGAAATGAAAGAAAGGGACTCCCTTCATGTTCTTTTGCTTTATTTCACTTTATTTAATGAAAACTACTTACATGTACCAGAGAATCACAATTACCTGTAGGGCAATTCCAGCTTTAACAGCAGCAAGAGAAAAAAATAAATAAAAATAAAAGCCTTATTAAATCTTTTCCTGTTTCCTAAGGTGAGTTATATTATTCTCTGGCAAAGATATCCTGGGTTTGAACAATATGCAGATGTGAATGAGACACTGACCACAGGGCGCCTAACGTGTTCAAGTTCTTTCACTTTCTTTACTATATTTTTATTTTCTAATACTCACAAACTCTTCATGTTTCTAACTAGTCTTTATTTACCCAGCACTTAGGTTTAACATTAATGAAAAAGATGAATTGATTTTAAATATGTTTGTAGATATTTGCACTTTTATTTTTTAGTACTCAGGTTGAGACATTTTTTTTTTTTTTTTTTTTTAGTCCTTTTCCTATCACCCTATTGGTAGCATAGACTAAAATCCTGGAAAGTGCATCTTTTCTTTCAAATATTATTTTTATTTTTAGTTTTTAAGGTTTTTTTGAGACAGAGTCTCGCTTTGTGGTTCAGGCTGGCCCTGAGCTCAGCCTCAAACTCACATCACAGCAATTCTCCTGCTTATGCCTCCTGAGTGCTGGGATTACAGGAGTGAGCCACCACACCTGGCACTGTGGTATGTGGTATTGATTGCTGCTGTAAGTGAGTCTCCACACCCAGTATTGTATATGGTTACTGGGGATTGAACCCGGGTCCCTGTGCGTGCAAGACAGGTACCAGAACTACTGAGCTAAATTCCTGGCCCTAAACTCAACTCTTTAATATGAGTGAAGTTTTTAATCTACCAGGTTCAGAAATAGTAGACGAAAAAGCTAAGTTCATTTGTCTCACATAATTAAAAACATAATTGGAAAGGTGGAGATTTATAGTAAAGAAGAATTCAAATTAATTCCCCATATGTGGTTTAAATGCTTTTGTAAATTTATGTCTTGGTAATGAAGGCTTATTGAGTGAAAACTAAGATCCTGAACCTCTTCTTCCTCTTTCATGCTCAGTGGTCAAAGGATCCATATAAGGTACATGGTGCTTTTTCTTCTCTAATCTATGTCTTTATTTAACAAATGAGTAAAATAAATAAAGCTTCACACACAGAGAAAAATTGAAATGGTTTATTAATTTAAAGTAATAAACAGGGCAGAATGCAGCTCTGTGAGTGCTCTAGTCCAGTATGTGTGAGATGCTCGATTCAATGTTTCAATCTGTAGAAACATGTAAAGAACCTCAATAAATGAAATATTTTTTTTAAAGGCTAACATCAATCACTCTAGCATTGCCTGAGAGTCCAAGTCCAAAGCCTCCTTGTGACTCAAGGAAAACCTTTAGCTATGAATACTTGGAAAAGTTCAAAAGCAAGTTGTGTGCTCCAAAGAAACAATGCATAGATGCAACGTAGACATTTGTAAAAAGTGGGGTGAAGAGAAAAATAATTTTACCAAAGTAGAGCCAAAACACAACAGGGGAAATGTTAAGACTTATTTGTCCATGTCCAGCATATCAGAAAGATGATTAAAGGATAATTTCCAGGGACCACAGGCCCTGTTCCTTCTGTCTCTGAGGACTGGAGTCAACTCACTCCTGTTTTGGCCTTGCTCCACTCACTGTGTGAAGCTCTCTCTACAGATCTCTTGTGATATTAGAATCTATCCCTTCCAAGGATCTTCTTTGCATCTTTGGCTTCATTCTTAGATGCTTCATTTGCTGCCTCTAGGGGGCTTCTAGCAGGGACTTTCATCCAGTCTCATTTTTCCTGGCCTGTTAGACCCCTTTCATATTGAGGTGAAAGTCTCCATGTCCCCACAACTGTTGCATTCTCTAGACCTATAAAATCAGCACCAGGTGGAAGAAATCTGTACCTAGTCCTTGCTCAAACAGCAGCCAGGCCCCCTTGGACCATGGTTAGACTGGCTTTTGTGTTTCTGGATGGTTAAGCACAGTGCAGGGGGATAAGATAAATAACATCAATTTCAAGCAGGTGACTCCAGGAGTGTATTTTTAACTTTTGTTTCTATCTATCTACGACTTTGGCTAATAGGATTTTGCTGATTCTTGAAGCATCATCAAAGTGAACTTTTTTCTTGTCTCAGTTTAAGTATGGTACTTGATTTCTTTTAATGACATTCATCTGTTCAGGAATCATACCTCCTCAATTTTAATTTAAAATATGCTTCTATTCTGGGCATAAAAATAAAAACTTTTAAGACGTTGTGCTCTGGTTTTGGATTCCAATTCTCATTATAAGTCTAGCTGTATGCAGCCAGCATTATATATGACACAGCCTGATATCCAAGCCTCCTTGAAATTTGATGTTCTCCATACTAAATAAACTACATGTTTAAATGTCACCTTATAAAGCTTAAATGATATAGTAGGTGTGATCCTGCTTACTATACTTCTATTTAACTAACAGTCTAGCATCAAAACAAAAGACAAAATGGAAAAAAAAATGTCAAACTGAAAAATAAAAATAGGCAAGTAGATATTGCGTGAATTCTCGCTTTTCTGATTGAAAATTTGAATATAATCTTTGGTGCAATATGTATTTTCACTCATTTTATAGATTCTTAATGGGCTGTATGGTGTTTAACTTCTTAGATCTCTTTCAAGAAAAAGAATTAAGTATTTTTCATATTAACATGGTAAGGAGTGTAATTCATACCCACTAATCTTTTCCTGGGCTATTTTAATGGTATTATTTGTGATCACATAGTCCAAAGAGCTACTAACATCTTAGTCTTCTGAAAAAAAAAAAAAGTACTAATACTCTGTATTACTCTGCCACAGAGAATGTCTTCTCATTGTACTTAAGTAATCTGTTTTTGCATAACAAAGTAATCTATAATTTAGAATAATGAAGAGTCTCATTATTCTGTTTACATAACTGGCATATTCTGTTTCTAGAAAAAGTACAGTGTTGAGAAGAAAAATCCATGAAACGTGCTCTTTATACAAACTAAGGTTGCATACACTTGAACCACGTCAATTTATTCTCTTTGTCTCCAAGTGTTCAAACCTACTGGCAAAGAGTGAAGAAATGAATAAGGAAAAGAAAAGTTATTCTTTTTTGAACAAGTTGCAATACAGCAATTTCTGTGTTGTCTGGGAAGGTTTATATATCAATATGGGTATTCACAAATTTATCAAAATAAAAGATATTGTGAAATAGAAAATATTTAAAGGAAAGAGGATGTAGAGGAAAACAACAAGGGGAAAAATGTGACAGTAATAAAGAAAAAAATGAAACAAAGATTATTTGTATAGGAGATTGGGGATTGCAGGTCAGGGGAAGGGGAAAAGTGAGAATCTAGCCATGTCATACTGGTACAAACTCTCAATGTTGAATGTGATGGTGATGTGTATTCACAATTTACCAATAAAAATTTAAATCTAAAATAAAATAAAATAAACGATACATCCCACAGAGATTGGCTAAGTACTCCTCCAGAGGACTTGGTTACTCCCCAAAACTTACCAGACTCACGCTGAAGTAGGACTGAAAGAGTTCAAGGTGACAGAGAACGTTTTTCAGGTGCTTTCAGTTCGGAAGCCAAACAATGTTTGATTTGAAAACAACATATCAACATCTTGAAGCCATATGCAATATAAATTTCCATGAACTAAAGCAGAAGGCTCCTAAAAGGCTTTTGAAATTAGACTTTACTCTAGAATTTATATATCAAGAGACCATAAATGTAAAATTCTTTCTTAAATCCCATTTTATTTGGAAGCAGAAAATATAAATAGATGGTTGTAGGTATGGAAAATGGAGTGACATGGCTAGAAAATCAACCTCTCTCTTGGACATCCCCCACCTTACCCAGGGATGCTTCTACTTAACAGTAAATACTGAAAAAACAAAATAGCTTTGCTAATCAGTAAATTTCCAACATCTATAACTTACCTTCACTCAAATCATACAAGAATGTTTAAAATTTGTGACAATATGAATGTATTCCTTTTTAAATTTGTGATTCTAACTTTGTAAACTTGACAGTTATTAAAAATGTGCTTACTAGGTTCCTAGCCCATAGGGCAATGTAGAAGTGAGCACTGAACAATAGTTGAAAAGACTCAGGAAAATGAAAGATAAATTTTCATAAATCATAAAGTATGGCTGAGTAGGTTAGCTAAATGAGCAAGGTTAAATATTACTAATATAATTAGTAATTCTTCAACATATTTATCACAAGAAAATCTTCCAAATTGCTAGAACAGATTTTTGAATAAGAGAAGTTGCCTTTTGTTTTTGATGAATTTTAATTTTAATTTATAATCTCCTGTGGTTAATGATTTGTCACTACCTAAGAAATATGTATTCATTTGAATCTTGTAAATAAACGGATAACAAGCCAGTGTGCTGCTGTAATCCCAGGGCTCGAGAGGCAGAGACAGAAAGATTGCTGAGAGTTTGAGGCTAGCCTGGGCTGCATACTAAGTTCAAGGTCAGCCTGAACTACAAAGAAGGACGTTGTCTCAAAAAACTTTTTAAAAAATAATAGTAATAAATACATGGATGGTATATAATGAACATATTTTTAACCTTATATATATTAAATGAACAGTTGTTTATGCTCTAAGGAATGACTTACGTGCTGCACAATCTAGCTCTAGAGGAATGAGGGTTGTGATTTTTGGCAGCATCATGAAGTTGCATATTTTTTCGACCTTTTAAAGTTATTTTCATGTGAACAAATAAACTGGCTATATTAAAACATTCTAATCACAAGTTGAGATTGTTTTTCTAGCTTTTGTAACAATTGTTTGCTTACACAATGCCCTATACAAAAATGGATGTTCATGCTTACAAAAGAAAAGTAATAATATAATTATATTTTTAAAAGCAGAAAAATATTGAGGATATTTGACTAACAACACTGACATCCTTAGTTAATCATAACATTGTATAAACATAAATAGTATTCCAATCATATGAAACTATGAATGAAATCATTTGAATTCTTTATAAAGTATTTTTTCATCCACACCTGCACTATACATTGACTACATTCAAAGTGGAGGATTTACATGTCCATAACACATACAATTTTTTCCATCTACCCCCTAATCCATATTTTCTAAACATAATGATCCTATTATATAAATATAGATACTTTTGTAACAAGTTAATAAAGGTTTGTGAAGTTAAAAATTTATATAAAGAAATCTCTGCTCATTGAATAGAATAAACAAATAATTATTTGTTACCTAAAGACTGAATGTGCCACGTATGATTAAGATTTTAAATAGTGACCGTTTTATTTCCACAAAGTAGTTTAAACCTCATTTCATACTTAATGAAATGAACCTAATTAGTTCTTTGCATTTTATATTAATGGTGAGGTCATCTGAGACCAATTTTAATATTTGCCTTCAATTCTAATAATAATCCTAGCCCAACAAGTAATAATATGGTAATTAGTTTCTGTCATTGAAAACTATATATCTGATTATATATGATAAATTCATAAAAAATAGTCATATTTCTATAATTTTATTAAAATATTTTCAGTTCAAGAACCTTGCCACAATATAAGGTTAGTATCATTATTTGATTAGTAACAAGACCCTTAATTTAAATATCATTATCTTTCCTTATATTATGTTTTGTAATTTTGTGAATTGTTATCAAACATTGAACATTCATGAATTTGTTTTAGTTTTCAGTTGTTGGCCATAACCTAGTGTGGTGCTGCAGGCTAGTCTTTCTTTTGAAAATTCTCAAAAATCAAGAAATACATAAAAGAACTTTTGAGATTAAACTGAATTATTAAAGGGATATATTGTACATTCTTCTATTTATTATTGGAGAAATTCATAAATAAGCCATTATTTTTCATACACAAAGAAGTAAAATTCATAAATCTATTCAGAACTAACACATATAATTTACATCTAGTAGATATTAATTAAAATTAAATATTTTAGGTATTATGATCCTCTTAATATAGTATCTTAAAGATATTTGATACATAATACATGCAATTAAAGTAAATATGTTCAATAATCTCTAAAGTGTTCTACTGTAGAAAACTAAACATTCTGTAAGTATCAATCTACTTTCTCAAAATATATATTACATGAGCAGATATTTTATATAATAGTCTGAACAATAGTTTGAAAGCATATATGCAGGCCTATACTTAAAGATAACAATTTACAAAATACAAGGATAATACAATCAATCACAATAAAGGCAACCACAAGGATAATACAATCAAGTAAAATATGAATCAGTTTGAATGTCTTTCAATCTAATTTTATGTTCTATTTAAATATAATTTTTTTCAAAATTATTGTATTTTTAATTTTCAATAATTTTAATATCTATTTTGAATGTTTTTAAGAAAATAAAGATTATAATACTAAGGTAATATATACTGACAAACCTAACTTTCTTTTTCTATAAAATGTAAATATGACATCAGTAACATTTCATGGACTAATTTTTTACAGTTTTAATGTTGCTACATGAGATAAAAGAAGATATGTACAAATAAATCGGGCTAATAATCAAAATTGTAAGTGTTCCCTGATGCAGTTAGTAAGATCCCTCATTGTCTCTCAGAGCTTCTGGATTCCATCAGAGCCTTCTCCCTCCTGAGCACGGTCTGTTGGAGTTGGGCTGGTTAATGGTGAAGTCAAATACACTGTTCCGAGAAACACAAAGATGATATAAAAGCCCATTCATGGCTGTGCATAGAAAGATCTTTCTAGATGTATTAGGAATGTGAGTCAGCAAGGTGAGAGGAAAGTTCATCCTTAATGGGCCTCATATGGCACAGAAAGCAGAAGAGACACCATGGCCTGAAAGCAAGCTCGATCCTTAACTTAAAAATTCTCAAATCTCTATTGGCTCACATGCTATCTTCTGTGGTCTGAATATGTAGACAAAGGCACAGAACGGTTGAGTGTGGTAGTCCTCCTGTGAGATCTGTCCTGTTCTGAATCAGCAGCACAATAGCTTGGAATGAGATTCTCAGAAGATTTGACTAGGATGGAAATCACATTTTCAAAGGTTCTCACTTCCATTTGCCTGAAATGTAGGGCTGCTTCTGGGTTTAGCCTCAGTTCTTTCTTTGGGCCTCATAAAGGACTAGAGAGTTTTCAAACACAGGCAACTAGCTTTTTGGAGAAAGGGAACTTAGGCATCTTTGTAACAATGCTTTTAAGCTTTTGTTATATTTGGTGAGCTAAACAGTTACACAGATGTTTCATGATGTGGAGATTTAAAACAAAAGCTACATATAGTAAGATATACAAATTTAATTTGAAATAAGACTATGGAAAATTTCATCTATTGTACAGCTATTTTGTGCCAAAACTATTCTTCTGGTCCAAAACTTCATTGCTCCCACATATTAGGCACACTCTTTTCCTCTTAAGTTCCCATGTGGATTTTTAAGAGAACTGTACCAGCAAGAGGGCCAGTTTATATCAAATTGAACAGATGGACAAGATATAGGACAAGGAAATTTTCAGCTAGAATATTCCGTGTACTTTCAAACAAAAAGAAAGATGTAAAGGGCAGAAACAAAAGCCCGAGTGAGTCATTACCGCAGTAAGTCTTGGCCTCTTCAAGTGACAGGCAAAGGCGGCACGTGCCAACAATTGTTATCACTGGTTGAGGTGGCAAGTCCTATGGACCAGTAACTTTCTATTGCCTGCACCTTCGAGTAGAAATTTCGCTCGGTATTAGGTCTCAGAGAAATTTTGTCCAAGTTCTTGGTGTTCCTAACAAAGAACTAGACAGGACACACAGGGAAGCTGGTGGGGATGTGCATTTATTCCCTGGAAGGTACCTGCTTCAGCTCTTCATTAAAGGCTGAAGAGTGCAAATCCTAATGCACCCGAAGGAGGACGATCACCCTTGTACTTGTGGTAGCTTTCCTCCTTTACATTTGTCTCCTCCTCCAGTTCTCAGCACCCTGGATAGCGCCAATCATGTTCCAGACAGATATTTATGCCTTGGTCGCACCTGTGTGATAAGCATATCTAGAAACTGACTCACAGTGAGACTTTGAAGTGTGCAATAAAAGTGTCCAAATTTTATATTTTTTAATCCAATTAAACTAAAAATCAAGATTAAACACCACAATAGCAACACATTTTTTTCTCCAAAGAGTACATTATCTTAATATTTTTGAGATTAAAAGCAATCACTTCTATTAAAAACTGTAGTATGCCTGTAATTGAAGGTTTCAGATATCCAGCTAACTAAATCTAACAAAATATCACAACATAATTAAAAATAAATATTTGCAAAAACAGAAATAAAAGTAATTTTTTGATATATAAATAATCTATTGACAACGTCAGGCTTAAACATTATTAACATCATTTCTAGTAATATTAATAAGAGGTATGGTTTTATGTAGAGCTTAATTTTATAAATTCCGATCAGGACTGAGTATAACAGTGACTAAACTGATTTGCTCATGAATACACACTTGTGAGGAGCACAAACATTTCAGCCTGACACAGTCTAACACAGAGCAGGACTCTTAACTGAGAAAGTAACATATAAGTAGGTGAAATTTATCGTGATTAGAAATAATCATTAATGATATTCACAAAATGTCTTAGTCATAACTATAATAACGTATAAAATATTCTGGAGAGGGAGAAATGTATACGATATTGAGTGAAACACTATGAAATTCATCAAGGTAAAGTATATACGACAAAATAGAAAGCTAAAAATTATCTTACAGCTCAAATGAAATAATATAGAGTATTGAATCTGTATCAGTTCAAAAAAATCATATCAGGGTAACATCTACTATTTCAGTAGAATTTATTTTAGTTTCTTGAGTAATATTAAGAAACACAAATTATTTTGAATATGCATAGCATATCTAGAATTAGTGTTGATTTATTTCATAACTATGAATAGATATAGAAATAAAACAATACATAGAAGAAATAATGTGCCTAAATCTACTATTCAGTGTAGAATATTTTTTAAATATGTGAAGTACCATAAAAGATCACTAGAAATAATAGAAATACATGATGTTACAACATTGTAACTGATAAAACTAAAAAATGATTATAATAACTGAAATTTGGGGAAATTGGAACTTTCATACAATATTGATAGATGGTAAATAGATAGATACATAGATACATAGATAGATAATATATTGAAAGATAGTTTGTAAAGACCAATTAAGTGGTATAACATATAAAATATGCATAATTTTTACCTCTACAATTTAACATATACTTAAATATTCTCCAGTAAATGTTAATGAAAAGAAAAAATTCTTTATCATTTACAGTAATCCAAGCAATCCAAATTTTGATAAATTCCTTAAATATCCTAGATGAGTGAATAAATTTTATTCTATATTTAAATAAAAGATGTTTCAATTTGTAACCATTAATCACAAAACATATTGGTAAAATAATTTGGGAAATTATGCTGT
>PVIR01035918.1:0-16147 GCA_004026965.1 Petromus typicus
TAATAGACTGAAACATTAACACAGGGAAAGAGAAGTGGGCCGGGAAGCAGGGAGATTCGAAGGTAATTAGCTTGAACATTTGAAGAAAATAAGTAAACCCAATGCAGATGTTTGGCATTCCAGCCAAGGATAGAAGGAATGAGTCTGCCAATGTCTTCGACCCACAGATGATAACTATTAGGATGAACCATTAATATTCTTAAAAGAATATAAATATGTCATCACGCAATAATTTACTTTATCCTGTGATAGAGATGAGTTAGTTCATCTTTTACACTGCACTCATGATGCAATATTTTCCTCACCTTTGCCTTACTTTTTCACTTGCAGATAGCTCTTGTCATAGAGCAGGGGCGATAAAAACTGTCTCTTAGTCTTCAGAAAATAACATGGATGAGGAGCGTGAAAGTCTGCATGTAGTATGCAGGATGGACAAAGGGAAGAGATGCGGGAGGAGGAAGAGATAAAGACACAGTCTGTGTGTGCTCACTGGCCCTCCCTTCCGGTGCGTAATAGATGAGTAGGCAGGCCCTTAGAGAGTTTTGAAAACAAAAGAAAACACTCCTTCCAAATAATCTGGAAATCTACTTCTCCATATATGGGAACCTTACCTCTTTTAAAACTACAGTATAGTCCTTTGCGTAGTGTCATTTTTATTTTGAACTGCACCATATATTCATATATTTATGTTGTTCTTACTCTTCTAGCTAGAAGCTCATCCTGAAGAGGTTAATGTAAGAAGGGAAATGAAAAAAAAAAAAAAAAAGCCAAAACTTTGAACCTAAAGTAATAAAATTAAAAGTTGACCTAAAAGATTAATAGAAAATGGGAAGAGAAAACAAAATTATATCACTGATTAAAAACTATAGCAGTAAAGTAAATGTTGATAGCAGAAGCCACTGGGACTTCTTGGTTGTTTTAGTGGCTGATGACTTTAATATGTCTGATCTCATTAAGATCTTTGCTGATTTGTTGATTTTATTTTGACGCAATGAAACTTTATTTTTAGCAAATAGAAATTTTCCTTCAAAGGAGAATATATGCACAATGAGTAAAAAGAGAAATGCGGAGAAAAGACTGTCTCAGCTGCCTACGTACGTGGGTGCCTGGTGCTCAGGCAAACTCAGGGAGCTTCTTTGTGTAGTCTTGGAACACTGCTTTGTTGTGCTGAACTCTCAGTGTGTTGGCTATATCCAGTTTTTCTTTGTTTTCAAAAAGAATATAAATCAAATTGTTCTGGTCATGGTGACCCGGTGCACATGCTATTTAGGCACACTTCAGTTTGTGCTTCAAACAAGTGACACATGCCAATGAAAATTAAGGTGAGTGGACTGTTTTGTGTTGGCAGTAGTCCACTCCTATGTGAACTATGCCATGCAATGACTGTGACTCTGGGATGTGACCATTTTAGAGTAAATGCTAGTATTATCCCCGTGGAAGCAAATTGAGAGAAAACATTTAATATTTTCTGCAAATATTTTTTTCTCCAATAATGAATTTCTGGGGTCACCTTTGTAAGTAAGTCACATGAAAAGCCAAGTCAATTTATATCCTCTATACATTATATTTATGGAGCATTTTGTGATTGCTATTGTACTACCAAATCACGAACATCTTAAGAAGAATTGTAGCCTGGAAGTTTTGCAAATCCATTGAGATTCTACACTTAACTAGGTAAACAGGTACTGCATTTTTGGGTCTGGTTCCCAGTCTTCTCCCTTAGTTTCAAGCACCGTGCTTCATATCCCAGTGGGTGATGCTAACCAAATGTCCAGTAGGTATTTTAAAATGACCACAGGCAAATATGGCTTTGATGTCCTCCTTCCAAATTCCCTTTCTAGTTTTCTCAATGTTAACTCATCACAACTTATCCATCCAAATGCTTAAAACACAAGCTTTAACACCAATCTTGTTTCCTTTATTTTCTTTTTCCTCATATCAGAAAGTCAACTCAGAAATAAATCCCAGCCTTTGTTAGCAATAGTAACTCTGAGCTGGGTTTTCCACACGCAGCCCAGGAACCCAGGGGCCGTGCACACCGCCTGCCACTGGATGGCTGCAACCGCTTCCCCACCCTCCCTGTGTCCACATCTGCCCTAAGTCTGCTGCTCACACAACACCTGGACCCAGCCCTGCCAGAGCTGCAAAGGTCCCCCATTTGTTTCAGATGGCATTTAAGACCCTGCTGTCCTTCCCCAAGTTTATGTGATCATTCTGCATTGTTTTGTTCTCTACCTCATTTCTTTGCAGTCTGCTGAGAATAGTGAGCACAGCCCTGGTCAGGACCATTACACGCTCTGCATTTTCTGTCTGAAAACTTTCTCAAAGGAAATCTATCACCCTAGACTGAAGCCTCACTTCTCTGGAATCTCTAGTCAAATGTCATAGTGTCACAGAGCTCTTCCTGAACATGTATTATGAGTTGCGTTTAGATATAACCTGAAATCCTCAGTGGTTGTAGGTAAGGTTTTTCAAAGGTAGCTGGGGCAGGGAGTAGGACCCTAGTATTGACTGATGTTACAGTGGGATCGGGGGGGCACTAGAATTAAAGGTGTCAGTGCGACTCACACTGAAGATAGAAGGTAAAGGAAGAGCAGTGGTTGTCCTTTGCTACCTTCTACCCACATGAACTGCTTCTCCTCTGTGATGCCCGTCTGCCTCTCCACCTTACCTTGGAGCCAGCTGACTGACAACTGAAACTTCTACAAACCATGACCTTTAACCTTTTCCCCTTTAATTTTGGGTGTCAGGTAGTTTGTCTCATCAATGAGAGAAAAGTAATAAGGCAACACTTTTGGGAAATTTCATATTTTCACTGTGTTTCTCTATCTTCCACATGGTGCTTAATCTTTTATATAGCACTGCTACCTGAGATCACGTTAGTTCGGTCATCTGTGTCTTCCCAGGAGAAGTCAAGTTACTTGAGACCAAAGCAGAGTTTTTGTTTTGGCCACGCACCGTTCTGCGTGTAACACGTGGCTGTGTAAATCACTCCATGCTTGGCCAGCAGCAGTGGCCTTGAGTTCCGCTCACCAGTTATATTTGTGGGTACAGTAGCAGTCCGCTGTGGCACCCCACTCATTCTGCTTTGCAGGGCTCTGGAGGTGGGGATGGGAGGTGAGCCTCAGGCATGCTTTCAGCCAGGGTCCTGCATCCTTCTCTCTACCTCAGCTTAGGAGAAAAAGCCACATTGATAGGGGTCAATGACCTCTACTGCTTAGAAGAGCCAACACCTACTCCAGCTGAGATGTCCCATGAGAGCTCAGTTCACGAATGAGTGAGCCCACCTGCAGGCAGTTAAGCACTCTTACGAGAACCCCAAAGCTCTGGCTTCTCTCCAGGTATTTGTGGTTTACTCGCTGTCTTTTTAGTGCCACATAATGTGTCCAGTTGGCATCATTTTTGTTGTAAACAAGGTTGATGGGCAGCAAGGGGGAATTTTAGATTTCTAAGCAAGTGATGTTAGAAGGTTAGCCTGAGATTATTTTCTGATGAAAAGGAGAAAAGAATTTTTAATACACTGTACTGCAATAAACACCCAGCGTACATTTGCTGAAAGAAAGAAGGAATGAATGTGTAAGATAATAGAGAAAAAACCTTCAGCATATGTGCAATGTGCAAGAAGATTAGGAGACAAATTACAGCCTTTGGGAAAATATTTTCAAAATATACATAAGATAGCTTTGTTGAGAATATATGAATAACTTCTATACCTTGTTGATAAGTAAAAAAAAAAAAAAAATTTAAAAAACATAAAGAGAGGTATGTGAATGCCAGAAGAGCATAGGCCAGAGTGTTTGACATCATTAGCTACTTGGAAAGTAGTAACTTAAACTTCAGTTAAACACCTAAGCGCACACTCACTGAAGTGCCAGACATTAGACAGCGGGAAATCCCAAGGCTTGGCAAGTGTAGGAAAACAACTGACCCTCTCACACATTGTTAGAAATGTCACACGACAGGATGCCATCCATACTTCCTTAAGTCATGTGATCCCCACATTTTCGTAATTTCTTGTAATGTTAAGGATACATTAACCATCTGGCTCAGAAAATTCACTGCTCTTATTTATTCAAGTGACAAGTGTCGATGAATCATGTGGAAAATATGTGGAACAACTTCATTCATACTGTACGTATTGGCTTCAAACTGGACACTGCCTAACCGCCTCCCCGCTGATAAACATAAATAGAAAATACCCACAGCATGCCATATCATTCAGTAGTGAAAAGGAACAAAAGATTCATGGGAGCAACAACCTGCGTGAGTCAGATGCTATGTGAGAAATGCTGCACAAAGAAATCCACAGTCAGCAACATTTTGAGAGAGAAAACCAGTAGCCACCAAAGTCTGCAATGAGAGGGGCTGTGGAGATAAACATTAACTATGTGATTTAGACACTGCAAAGCAGACTTGAAGGAGAAATAAGGTGAAGATACTTAATATGCTTGTTACTTTATATAAACTATAATTTGTCTCGCAAATAACAGTATTATAAAGTTAAATGTGATAACTTTACATAAATATGAAAATAACACTACAGGAATAGAGATTATTGCTGGGAAAATTTCTTTAATACTATGATTACAAGACTTTACACAAATGGTATTTTGTGGACATTTGCTTTTTCTGTTTATTGCCCAACCAATTATATTAGTGATGTGACCTTTGATATGATGTAAAAGAATAAGATGAGCTGTATACTTTGAGCTTCTGATTTTCTGATCATTGAATGGTGGTTTCCTTTCTTGTCAAAAGAGAAAAATGCATTTTTTTTCCTATGTACCATGAATTGGGAATATACACTCACATAACTCCTTCAACTGTTAAATGTTTTTGAGCATAGTTTATATCATTGGAACAACTTAAGGGTACAAGAGTGATTTAAATCTAATGATATATCATTTAGAAAAGAAAGCATTCAAATATATATGCAATAATCACATTAAGAATTTCCCCATCATAGTTTTCAATTTTTATTAATTCTTTCAAATATTTGGTTTTTCAGCAAGGAGGTTCCATAACGATTTTATTTTTCCCATCTTGAACATTTGATTTTCTTACCTAAAGCCAAATAGTTACTGTCTAATAATGCAGTAAAGAAAAATAAAGGATTGAGGGGGTTTTGTGTGACATAAATGTTTGCACCAGTAACTACTCTGTATTATATTAAATGTCAATCTGCTTCAGAGAAAAAAGTAAAATCTATTACAATGTAAATACACTTCAACTTTTCCATATAAATAATTTCATTATTATTTATTATTTACTAATCTGCAATTATATTCTTGAATTAAATCCTTCTGACATTAAAAAAAAAACCATTGAAGACTGATATAATGCAGACAAGTGCAGCACACAAGCCAAAATGTCTCTGTTGTCTATTATCTACCTTTGGTTGTGTTCTTCTCCATATAGATTTCTCACATAACGGAAACCAGGAGATATTTAAGTTCCTATGTCTGATTTATATCACTTAATACTGTGATACCAAGGGGTATCTATTTTCTTACAAATGTCTTTATGGCAGAGTCATATTCCTTTGTGTATAATTACATTTTCTTTATAAATTCATTAGATCTTGGACTTATAGGCATCCTCCGATTTTTTTAATTTTAATTTTAATTTTTTTTTTTTGAGACAGGGTCTCACTTTTAAGTTCAGGCTGTTGCTGAACTCAGCCTTGAATTCATCAGTCACCTGCCTCTGCCTGGTGACCGAGTCACCACGTTTGGCATTGTGGATGTGGTGCTGAACAGGGAACTGAGAAGCGCCTGTTCATTGCAGTTACCTATTTTTTGATTGGGTCTTTTATTTTGGAGGAGTCTAACCTTTTGTGTTCTACGTGTATTTGTAGAATTTATGAAGGTCTGAGTAGTATCTGGTAAATCTTTTGTCTTGTTATTTGGGTCATCTCTTCACTGTCTTGGTAGTTTTCTTTGCAGTGTGGAAATGTTCGAAGCTGATAATGCATTTCCTGATTCATTGTAGTATTTCTATGTCATGAGGTTTCTGTTCATAAAGTTCTTACACACACCTATATCTTTAGAGTTTTACCTATTTTATCTTCCACCAAGGTGTTTCAGTTTCAAAACCTAGATCTTTGACCCACTTTGATTTTTATTTAGTGAGATGATTCATGGCAAGAGACATGGATAGAGATTCAATCTTCTGAATTTGGATAGCCAGTCCTGAGGTCATCCCTTATTTAAACAGCTATCTTGCCTGCAGTGTGTACTTTTAGCCTTTGGTCAGAATGAAACAGTTGAACATGTCGGGGTTGTTCTACTTCCTCTGCTCCGCTGCACTGATCCAGATGTTTGAGTTTGTGCCAGTACTATGCTGTAACTTTGTTATGTAACTTCAAATCCTTGCTTGTGAGGATTCCTGCTTTGTTCTTGCTGCCCAAGATTGATTGCTTTTGCTGTTGTAGGTCTCTTCTATATGACTTTTAGGACTGTTTTCTCTAGTTCTGTGAGGAATTTTGTTGGTATATTGATTGCATTAAATTTGTCTATTGGTTTTGGAATTCTGGCCACTTGGACTACATTGGTTCCATCTATCAGGAACAGGAGATGTTTTCCCATTTTTAGAATCTCACCTTCAACCTGGCTTAGTGTTTGCAGTACTGTTGTAACCTATATTTTCCTGATGTTTAAGAAAGCTCATTTTTTTTTTTGCTGTGTTTCGAGGTTAGTTTTGCAGCACTGGCCTTGAACCCAGAGTTTTGCACTGATCTACATCTTGGGCTCAAACCTGCAGTCCTCCTGTCTTAGCTGTCCAAGTGCTGAGATTGTATCTGTGGGTCTCTTCTTCTGCCTCTTCGCTCTGCCATCTTTTAGCAGGTGGACTCCAGCACATTCATTGCTTTACGCACAATCTATGTCTGCTTCTCTGAAGCCGCAGACCTGCACTGTGGACCTATGGAACTGTCTGGCCATAATATTCTAATGAATAGAAAAGATCATGAAAATCTTTCATATATAGAACCTTATAGAAAGTACAACATATTCGTAGTACATATAAACGACAAATGACTCATTGAGAATTGCTACTCAGTAAATCAGAGGGAACAGATAAGGAAGTAAACCCCAGGATAAAGTTAATAAGAAAGCTGAACAGGTGTCCTATGGAGAAGGATATCCAAATGACTAACAACTGCATAAAATATGTACTCAGGTTGAGCACAGTGAAAAGGTTTCTGTTTAGCAAAAAAACCCCAAAAAGTGAAGAGACAACCTACAGAATGAAAATAGTTTGCCAGCCATTCCCCAAATACAGGATAATGTTAAAATATATAATGAACTCAAAATATATTAACCCCTACCAACCAAAGAGTCAATCAAGAAATAATCAACTGAAATGAATCGACATGTCTCAGAAGAGGAGGTACAAATGGCAAATTAATATATTAAAATATGTTCCACATTTATGGCTTTAAATAAACGTGAATTAAAATAACACTGAGATTCCATCTTACTTCACAGAGAAGTATGATAAGACATAGTCATATCAGGAAATCAAAGGGTAACAGGTGCTGGAGAGGCTGCAGGGAAAGGAGCGCCTCTGCTGCTCATGAGAGTTAAAGTAGCACGATGGCGACAGGAGTCAGGAGAGAGATGACTCAAAACTAAAACTGTACATTACATTCACCCAGCTATTCCCTTCCAGACCTCTTACCCCCAAAAGTTAAAGACATCATAGTACAGTGACATATGCACACTCATGTTTATGGCAGCATGACATATAATGGTAAACTGAGAAATGGCCAATATGTACATCAGCAGACGGATGGATAAGAAAACGGTTGTAATTATATGCAATGGAGTGTTACTCTGCTACAAAGAAGGATACACTTGAATCATGTTGATAAAATGGATGCACCATAAAACCATCATGTTAAATGAAATAAATTAGACACACAAGCTTAAACCCCAAGTATAAACAATATAAACAGCAAAGTAAAAGGCAACTATAGGAAATAAGGAGGTAGATCTTTTCCTTTTTTCTTCTTTTTTTTGAGATGGGGTCTCCTGGGGTAGCTCAGGCCTTGAACTCACTAAGTTTCCTAGGATGGCCTCAGACTCAAGGTGATCCTCCTGCCTCACACTCACAAGTGCCAGCATTACAGGTGTGTGCCACCACGCCCAACTGACAGATCTTTTGTCAAGTGAGAAGGGAACCAAGAGACAGGAAGGGGTTGGAAAGGGAAATTTAAAATAATTTAGATGTGCTAGGTAACGTACCATGTCCTCATGACAAATGCAATCACTATGTACTGAAAACATGTACAATAAAAAAATTTTTTTAAAATCCTGAAATGATAAAATATAATCATATATTTCTGAATAACATGTGCCAAAGGAAATATAATTATAAAATCTGCAAAATATTTTAAAATAATTATGAAAATATGACTTCAGAACTTGTGGGATTAAGCTAATGTGATGCTCAAAGGGAGACTTGTGGTCTTAAGTACATATAATTAAAGAGAAAAGAGTCTGATAGTTCATTATATAGCCTTATATCTGAAGAAATTCTAATTGAAAACAAAAGCACACATAAAGAATGTAGAAGGGAGAAAAATATTAGAAAATACCACAAATTAATGAAATTGTGGGGAAATACACACCAAGAAACCCAGCACTAATAGTACTGCTGAATATTTGCAAGACTGATTAAGGGAAAAGCCAAAAAAAGAGTGAATGAAAATGATCGATATCACAATCCTACATACATTAAAAAGATAAAGGGATATTTTATACAATTTTATGTTAAGTTTCAAAATGTAGCTGAAATGTATAAGCTGATATAAGAAAAAATAGAAAATCTGAATGCCTATTTTCTATTCAGAAAACTTAATCGGAAATAAATTAGCAAAAAGAAAAGAAAGAAAGAACAGAAAAGAAAAACAGAGAACTCCTCCTAAAGAAAAGCACAGGCTCAGAAGAACCCGCTAATAAGATCTTTTGGTGAAAACACTTGATGATACTCATTAATGCACTTTAAACAGAATCTCCTCAAGAGCAGAGAATAAAAGGAAAACGTCAAGTTTAATGAGTCAAGTGTGATATTAAAGCAAAGCCATGTTCATGAGCTCTAAAGAGAAAAATAAAGTCCAGGTGTCTTTATGCCAAAGCACAGACATCCCCAAGGAAACAGCAGCAAAATAGGGTTACTCGTACAGTACAGTGTTGCCTTTGAATATCAGAAATAACACTTCAACAGGAGAGAAAATCTACAGTCATGTTGATAAATGTAAAGACAGCATTTGATAAAGTCTAGTACCTATTTTTTATTTAAAGTATAAACCCCTTAGGAAAGTAATTTCACTTTGGACTTCCCTAATCCACAAAATTCTATGAGAAACACCTTCTTAATGGTAAAATGTACAATTGAGGAGGAGATAATATAATTTCTGCTCCTTACTTGTGGGTGGTTCTATCCCAGGCCTCTTCCGGTCAGTTGGGTCATGCTCAGGACCTGCCAGTGGTTCCAGGGCCCTGAGGTCTCTGTTTCACAACAAGAGCACTGCTCTTTTCTCCATGTAGGGCTTCTGCGCAGATGGCACTGTTCCATCAGTGTGTTTATTGCTTCATGTCTTGCATTTCTACTTGATATCCACTTGTATATGGTACTATTTGCTCACTCTCTTCATATGCTTCATAATCAAACTCCACTGAAAGCATTTGTATCATCACCTGATGAATCACTGGGCATTATCTTGAAAGGTAAGAAGTTGACAGACTACTCTCCAGACATTCATCCGTAGGCATGGTGAAAATTTTGTAACTATTAACCAGGAGCTATTAGAAGATAGTTCATGGCATTGAATATCATGATACTTTTTGTACTATGAGAAAATGAGACTTTAGGGCCAAGGACTGTGGCACTATATCAGCTGCGCCTTAGAGGCTGAGACAGGGATACGCCAAGCTCAAGCCTAGCCTGTGTGACCTAGTGAATTAGCAAGGCCTGTCTCAAAAATAAATATGTGTCGGGAGATAGTTCAGAGCTAAGACCCTGGGTTCAATCCTTATGAGTATAAAAAAGAGATAATTTGAGACAGTAGAATGGATTAATAAATCAGAGAAGATCAACACAATAAAACATACAGTTGTGAAAAATCAACAAAATACGATGGATCACTTAGACGATAGCTAATAATTCTTAATTTTCTGTGTATATATATCTGTGATAAAAAGTTTTTAAAAAAGGACAAAGATGAAATTTGAGTAGCAATTTGTGTTGAAATGGATGAGAAGTAAAACAGCGGGATGAGAGATGCACAAGTGGATGTCAGTAGCGTTTTATGTCTTGGTTGGTGTCAGCTTCCCGGGTATTTGTTATTTCATTGTTTCACCAAGATGCATCACCTTATGTATACCATGTCTACATGGGAAAAGATCAGGTGTTTTATTACATATGATAACAAAGAGGAGAAAAAGACTTACACTGTGATTAGTCCTTTGCTGTGGAGTAGAGAGGCAACCACTTTCCAGGGCCTCACTGTGTCACATAGGTGAGGACTATCCAGAAGGTCTTTGCTGACTGCTTTTGTGGATAATACAAAGGTAGGAAGCTATAGAAGACCTGATGAACCCTGAGCCATCCTCTGCCGTAAGATCACTTCCTCCATTGTCTTCTGCATTCGTCTCATGACACAGAATGGGCATCAAAGTCTGTTTCCAGACTTGACCGGTAGTGTGATCTTATGTATACATATTTAGGTGACAGGAATGACCTGGGTCTCTTGCTTGAGCTGCCAAGGTAAACCCTTCTTGGCTGGGTCTTGTAGGCACACTCGGGTGGCCAGTCCAGCCGCGTTCGCCATGGTGTTGTGTCCTTTGCCAGTGGACAGAAGTTTGGTAACTCTGCGGGTCTTCTCTGACCCCCCGCCCCCCAGGAAGGTCTGGAGATGAGGCTGAGTGATTGCTTGGTATTATGCCATCTAAACATGGACTCATATTCATGCAGTGATACTTATTAGAATCACACTGAAGTGATTTTCTGGGAATTACTCATCAGTTTTTTAATTTTATAACAATGAAGCAAAGTAAATAAAAGATGAAAAGCATTCTGGCATTCTATGGTTCTTGATAAAATGGGTGCTTAAAGACTTTGAAACTATCATGTTTTTATATTAAAATGGAATTATTTATGGATAGTATCATCAAGGGATAAGAGAGTTATAAAAATCTAGAAAAGTTAACAAAATGTCCCTGAAAGAAATCTCTGGCAAAATAAGCCTACAGAAGTGTAATGAAATGAAATACGAGAGCCAATGGTGGAGTGCAACTTGCAGCATATTTATGAGCAAGATAAAAGGGCAATAAGAATTGTCTTTATCCTGCATCTAAATGGTAATGAAAGGCCCCATGTGGAAGTTATGTTTGCAGCCTACTTCTTAGCATTGATCAAATAGCATCGTGAAATAATCCTCCTTTCTGGAGAATAGGTGCTAAGAGGGAGAATTCAGGCACGGCTGGCTTCTTTATCTCTCATTTGACTCCTTCTGCTCAGTTCTCTGGTAGCCTTTGTGGTATGTGGTTCTGATTGCTGGTGGGAGTGAGTCACCACACCCAGTAATGCTGTATGTGGTGACCAGGGAACAAACCTGGGTCCCTGCACTTATAAGGCAGGTGCTGGAAAGACTGAGCTAAATCCCCAGCCCTATTTTCTCTGTTTTATAATGTAACCAATGAGATTCTCATTTTTATTAATGAAGAAACTGAGTCAGAGAGAGATAATGTAATTATGTACAAATAAGTCACTTGAGAAAATGGACTTGAACCTAGGTCTGCTTCTAAACTTTATCTATTATTTTTATCAAAATCAACATTGGAGATTTTGGAGGAGACTGATAAAATTTAGGTAGGAATCTAAATTATATAATAATAATGTACAATATTAAATTTCTGATTTTTAAAAATATATTGTGGCTATATAGGATAATGTCCTTGTTTTTAGAAAATACATACTTAAATACAAATTTATGCATACTCTCACTAGATATACAGGTAAATAGGTGGGTAGATAAATAGACAGTGGGACAAATAGATGAGAGCGATGAGACAAATGTGACAAAATAAAAAAATCCGATGACTCTGCTATGACACATCGTGTTTTTCAAAAATGCTCAATGATACCCCTCACCCACAGGTGCTTTGTTGGAGTGAAGGGTCTAGTTTTCATCTTTCCGAGTGTGAGTGGGCAGCCGCATGGCAGGAACAGCAGCCTGTGGGCCAGGCACCGCCCTGCCGGCCCCGCTGGATGCTCACACTTGGCTCAGGCCTTCTCAAAGCCTGCACAGCGAGGCCCACCTGCCAGGGCCTCTAGGTCCTCGTCACCCACACGAGAGCTTGAGCTAATGGCCGCCTGTGAGCCGTCTTGTGTTTTGCTGAATCACTACCCTGCTGTAAGGGAACTGATCCTTCTTTCTGAGACCTACCGAGTTGCCAGTGTGCAAGGGAAAAGACTTGTTATTCTAGGACACTAACTGTGACTGTGGTAGTATTGGTTATGATCAGTGGAGAACCACAGCTTTAAATAAAAAGTAGGTAGCAGTTTTTTATAATTTTCTTGCCATTTTCTGGCCAGTTTGAAATCATGACAAAATACAAATCTATCTCAAAAAGTCAGAAGGAAGGATTTTCAGTGTTTGTCATAAAAAGAAGTGGGAAGCATTGGGAGCGTTTACCTGATGACATACTGTATGCTTGTATCAGAATATCACATTACTGCACTGCTAATATGTATATATTTGTGTTTTTAAAGTATAAATTAAGAGTAAATATAACTTTTTGAAAATGTCATACCAGACTGTACTGTCTGAGACTTAACTTAGTGCACAGGGACATGATGACGAAAGTAGGGAAAGACTTCTCAGGAGATTTTGATTCATTCCTGTACTTACACAGCACGAAACTAGTAGACACGAAGAAAACTGGTGACGACTGTACAGAATTACTGACTTCAGTAATATGTCGAATAAAGTAATGCTAGACAATTATTTCAGAATTGAATATACATGAACATTCATTAGTTACTACTTGTAGCCATTATTTAAAACTAGAAATCATTCTAACATGCCTCTCTAGGTTCTTTATACACCACATCTTTTATTAGATACCTGCTAGGGTATGAATTTTTTTATCCCACAGGTGAACTGGACATAATGAACACTGGAGTGGTGAAAGTCTGGATCGTCTCACTCATTTTCTTGTTATAGATTTAGACCGAAGCCATCTGAGAAGGGAGCCCGAGCAGTAGCCCTGGAGATTACTGCTCTAAAGTGCTCTTTCTTGAGAGACACAAACAGGTTTGATTTGCTGAAATGATTCTAAATATTTTAGAAGATAAAAAGCATCTCTCTGAACAAAGCCGCTGTGGGTTTATGTCTCAGAGTTTTAGACTATAATGGTTCTGTCCAGAACAGAATTGCTTGAAAGAAATGCATATAAACTATTTTTCCTACTTTTACTTACTGATGTAGCTTTAGCCATTTGATCTGAACTGGGGCTGGCACACAAAAGCCATTCTAAAGATTCCTCTATCATAAACAATAGACATTAAATTCCTCCATAAGGAGAATGGATGGACTGGGGATCATCACGTTAAGCAAAATAAGTCAGACTAGGAAAGATCAGAGGTGCATATTTTACCTAATATGTGAAATCTAAAACATAAAAGATGGCATAAAAGTGGAAGGGAGACCGTCATCGAACAAGAGGGAGGGAGGAAGGGGCAGATGTGAAAAGTTTAAGCTAGTTTTGTCTCGGGGGCTTTTGTTCCTTGCCTGGATGGTCTGTCTGGATCTTCTCAGTGGTGACTTCTTCACTAGAGTCCGTCCTCAGCTCAAGTGTGCACCCTTCCAAAGCCCATCCCTTAGCCCACCCATCCTTTACCTCCATGTGTATTTTCACATTCACATAGCTTGTTTGACTTTCTTCATAGATCACCGAGCTGAGAGCCTGCCTTCAAGGGTTCCGTGGCTTCCCTCTCATGCTGTAACCTGGGACTGAGCCTTACCATGTAGGCCTGGAGGGTACCTTAGCCAAACCACAGTTTGTCTTCCTTCCTGAATCAGTGACCAGGTAGGGAGGACACTGGGCCTCTTTTTGGTGTCTCTTGAGAAACTGCTTGGCCGATCACATACACAGATTACAAGAAGATGAAATTCAGTAGAGAAAAAGCCAGATTCACTTGGGAAAAACCTTTTAAAACAAGCTGCAAAGTGATAGCTCAAACTGAGGCACTTTAAACCGCCATTTTTCAAAGAGCTATATGTTCTTACTCTAAAACATCTGTAAGTGGCCAATTTCAAGGTGTAATCCATTTTTACCTGAAAGCAGAGAAATGTGTGGCTTTGAAGCATTATCCAAGCACATAGAAAAATTCTCAGTGTCCCACTGTGCGTCAGTGCGTACATTTGTCAAAACAGTCCCTTAGTTCCTTATGCTGTGGGTGACACTAAGCAGCCACAATAGCGCCACTTTAGTTTCAGAAGCATTTATGCTAGTGGAAGTTCCCCTCACTCAGTACTACGGCCCCGCGACCCCTGGAGTTCGGGCAGCGCCCAGGGCCTGTCTTCCACTTGTCCTAAGAGAGGCAGACAATGAAATAACTAAGACGCGGGAAATCTTGCAAGCTCGAAGTGAGGCCAAATGCTCCTTGGATCTGCCGACCTGACTGTCAGTCTCTTTCTTCCTGTTCCACCGTATGAAGGCCCCTGAGCATGTACTGCCTCTCACATATATAACTAGGGTCACAGCGACCTCTGGACGAGCATGTGTGTAGAAGGGTCTGTCAGCCACTCCTGTCAGTTTTACCTAGACACTTAGAGGGAGGCACTGGCCTTGGTTCCCATCTTTATAACCTGAAGCCCATTTTTTCCCCTAGTACTGAGGCTCAAACTCAGGACCTTGTGCGGTGAGGCACGCGCGGCACCCACTGAGCTAAATCTCCAGCCCTGAAAGCCCAGTGCATCTGTGTCCTCTGCTGTGCTTCTTTATTTTGGTCGTCCTTACACCACTTTTTGTCGGCCTCTGCTCTGAGCGCTGGGCCTGTGACCTTCAAAACTATAGTTGTCTTTCTTTTGTCGCTGGTGTCACTGGCAGTTCACTGACTGCCGAACACAAGGTCTGGACCCTGTCTCTCGGGTTCATCCTGAGGTCACAAGAAATCAGTTTGTGTGTAAATATGTATGTATGTATGTATGCATGTATGTATGTATATATGCATGTGTGTATGTATATATGTGTGTGTGTATGTGTGTGTGTGTATGTATGTATGTATGTCTTTTTCACAAAATTAAGGTTATCCTACCAAAAGATTAGTTCAATATTAGAAAACTAATTAATCCAAATCACTGCACTACAGAAATTAAGAAATAAAATTATTATTTCTGATACAGGAAAGGAAAAAAAAGAATTGATATTGTAAATAATATGAGATTAAAAAGACAAAAGAAAGTCTCAAATCAATTTGGTAAAAAATTAAATTCTTTGATAAGGGTAGCTATAAGAAATCTTTTAAGGAACATCAAAAGTAGTGGTTGCATTTGAAAGCATTTTTTTAAATAGAAGGAATAAGACAACAGTACTGCCATGCTTGCATGATTCCACACTGCACTGAATTGTACCTATTTCCACAGAGGAGATGGGAATCCAAAATCCAGAATGAACATTTTTATTTTCTAATGTTCTTACTGCAGTTAGAAGACCTAAGAGTTGTGTGGCTATATTGTAGAAGTTACTAGATTTGATTATATTTTCTAGATGCAAAATAAATGTGTGCAAAGTAATTATATTTCTACATAATAGTAACAGAGATGTGGCAAATGTAAGGGACACAGCCCTGGGCAATGGCAAAGAAAGTACCATCATCATGGAGATCTAAAAGCTTCCAGACACGGACCTCAGCGTCTCTCCCCAGTGGCACAGACTATTCCAGCTTCAGAGTGTGAACCACCAAGACGCGCTTGGAGGGCTTCATTTTAGAGGACTCCAGGAAGTAGTTTAAATGAAGTTATACGCTACTGCTCATATAGCTGAAGGCAGAATTTGTAACTGGTTGAATTAGGTATAAATCTCTGGTCTTGGCTTCTGTAAACAAAAGAGATAAGCTAGTAGTGAGGGCCTCCTGG
>PVIR01035919.1:0-16137 GCA_004026965.1 Petromus typicus
AAGGTGAAAGGGGACAATGTTGAGATTGTAACAAAAAAGTAAGGAAACAAATTTTATATATATGGGGGGGTGGTAGGGTGGGTGGGGCTATGGGAAAAAATGAGAATTAAGTTGTGTCTTATACTGGTACAAATTCCCATTATGGAGTGCAATCATGATGTGTATATTTAATGTACCAATAAAGATAATTTTAAAAAAATTAAATCTTTATTGGTACATTATGAATACACATTATCAATGCATTCAACATTGAGAGTTTGTACCAGAATATTCCATGACTTGATTCTCATTTTTCCCCTTTCCCCCCACCCTGCAAACCCCCACCCCCATATACATAACCTTTGCTTCCTTTTTTCCTTATTACTGTCACATTCTTTTCCCCCTCATTATACACCCCTACACTCTCTTTCCTTTTAAATATGTTCTGTTTTACAATATCAAGTATGCATCTTTTTACAAAATCAATCTTTTAAAAAATGACTTTACATTGCATTATTTATTTATAATTTTATTGTATTTTCCAATAACCACGGGAGTTGTAATATATCTTTGTAGTTTAAAGAAATTTTCCCTATTTTAAGTGACCAGCATTTGAGGAATAATAGTGAAGTGAACAATCAACACATGCAAAGTTTAGAAAAAAGTGAATCTACTGTTGGTCAATATGACAAGAAACTCCTTCCTTCAGTGATTGTTTTCTTTATAAGGTGCAAGTAATAATCTCAGTTCCAGTTGTGCTTCTTTGAAGGTTCATACGGCTAACTTCACTGGGAGTCTTACTATCATGGTTTCTTATTTTGTTTGTGCTATTTTTAAGTTTGTTTTATTTCATCTGTTTTTTAATTGGTTATTCATTTTATTTCTTTATTCCATTTTACCTTTATTGGTACAGTTTAGATACACATAATGATCACATTCCTCATAACAGATTTGAACCACTACATAATATACCCTAATTCCTCATTTTTCCCCATATATTTTATAGGGGACCTAGATGACAGTTTTGTTGGTGGCCTTAATGAGATTCTTTAAAATTTTTGATGGTAATGGTGAATTTTTTACATGAACTATAATTTATGAACAGTTGATAAAAAATTCATTATTAAATTAATTCATAAATAAAATCCAGTAACACCTAGAAATGTCTCAATGATTCATGGATGATATGATATACTGTACTATAGACCTGAGCCATCTGGTTTCCCATAGACAGGAGAAAGGTAAAATGTCCACCTGTGTATTACACAATCTATTTTTTTTTCTTTGCCAAAATGCAAATGCTGCAGATCTTAAAGATCAGATGTGAATGGTAATGAAAAAGGTTTTGATAAACAGCTGGACATAAATACATTCAGTAAGAAAGACTGACAGCTTAGATTCTAATTTATTGTTGGATTTTCTTTTCTCATCTTCACAGTGCAGGTAAAAATGAAAACTAACTTTCAAGGCCCAAGTATTTTCTAAATGAGGATAGGAAACTGCCTTAGTTATATAATATGGTTGATTAAATGGAAAAAAATAACCTCTGTTACATTAAAACAATGATATTTCAATATCAGTTTCATCAACTGAAAATTGATGAAATCTTCAGTTATTTGAAGGATGACTTCAAATAATTTTCCTCCTGATTTACCTACTGGAGCATTACTTCAAAACTTAACCAGTTTTGATCTAAAACAAGCACATCACTGCCAAGTCACTTTTTGATATGCCATACTCCCCTATAAATAATTTTCCATTTATTCTTTGTATAGCCTTAACAACTAAGAGTGTTACTGAACTTTATTTTCAGTAGCTTGATTGCAAAGTAGCTGTGTGTTTTTCAAGTAAAGCTGTTTACTCAGAAACTGATAGAGTTTCTGGGAGGAATCCGCATACTTTCAACTTGTTGACGCTGAATTTCTCTTTCTTCATTTACGCTTGGCAATAAAGTTTTCAATACCCAGTACTTCCATGGTTGTTACTGACACAAAACTTTGTGTTGTTAAAAATTTTAACTATTGAAGGCTTTTAGTTCTATCCCATAAACATGATCATAAAATCCTATCTTCCACACAGATAAACAGCAGAGTACACAAATTTCTTATCAGTTAGGAAGAATAGGAATGTGTTTCCAGAGGAGAGCTGCAGAAGGAAATTACTCTCTGTGTTCAGAAAAGTCTATTCTACTTCTCTTTAAAAATTTTAGTTGCCTTATTGAATTTCAAATATCAGTCATTTGATATCATATTTATGGAAGTTGCCCGATTGTTTCCTTAGAAAAATCTAGACTATGAACAAAATGACTTCAGGCTAGTTTAGGCTTGCACTTGAGTCCTTGTTCTGATTACAGAATCATTTTCTCTAATGATGCATTATGTTCTGTTTTGTGTAGAGGCAGATTGACAGGAAAATAGAAAAATAAATAATATTAATAAGGATAATGCATACTGTATATTATTCATAGTCACTCAGTGCCTTGTACTAGATCAAAGTTCTAGAAAATTCTATCAGATTATTCACAATAAAGTTCTTCATAGCTTGCTTATAAATTGCAACTAGAGTTTTCAAAATTCCTTTCATGCCTGTCTCTAGTCCTTTATATAACATTATGATAGTATACCATACTACATTTATACTGATATTCCACTGTTATAGGCTAGAGAGCATATTTCCAAAATTTATATGATGAAGTCAAAAGTTCCAGCACCTCAGAGTGCAAACATATTTGGAGACAGAGATTTTAAAGCAGAAATTCTGTTAAAATAAGTTTAAGATGATGCTTAATCTCATATGACTAGTGTCCTTATAAGAGGAGAAATCAGGGACACAAACACATTCAGAGAGAATACTATGAGAAGAAAATGATATTTCAATCTATAAGAAAAGGCGAGAAACCTCAGAGGAAACCACCTTCCTGAAACCTTAATCTTGGTCTTTCCTTCTCCAGAACTCTGAAAAAACTAGTTGACTGCAGAGGTTTGTTTGGGCAGCCTTGCTGACCTAATTTACTTACTCCTTTAAAAGGAGTAATCATGGATATGATCCACGGAAATCATATTTACTGACAATGAACTCCAGATGATTTTTGTGAGTCCCTTAAGTCTACTATCATATACCACATGTGTGTTTTACTGTATTTAATTGCTCAATGGATCATATGTATATTGGATATGTTTCTTCTTTGTTTACCCTGGATACATATGCTAAGAACTGCCATTACTATGTCATGCATGTTTTATAAAGAGAATGGTCACACAGGCCTCTTTTCTGTCTTTTTTAATGATATAAAAGAAGGTCTGACACTGTTTCACCCAAGATAATTGTTCTCAAACTGCATTTTCTCTACTCATTTTGGTACACCTCACTTTCTGCAGGAAACAAAGTCATGCAACTAGAGACTGTATTTTGTCATCCCCTACGTGAGTTCTCGCAAATTGAATAAAAGCAGAAATAACACACAGAACTTTTAGAGTGGTTGTCCTCCACTTCATTGACTCTCTCATCTTGGACTATGCAAGGAATATCAGTGGCAAGCACGCTTTACCCTAGTAATACAAATACACAGATGACTGTAAAGAGATCATTTGAAAATGAGCCAACTCTTGGGATTTCATGAAGCAAATCTACTTCTCTTAACCTGAACCTTCCATGAGACAGTGAAACATATCTGTCTTCTTTTAGCTGCTAAAATTTTTGGCTTATTTCTTATAGTACTTCGGTCTATATACTAATATATGATTGATACTGTCATTTTAATTTAAACAATCAACTAGAAATGTAATAAATATCTGAATAAGGAAAAATGTAGCTGATATAGTTTTAATCTGTACCTTTTGTATACTATTTAACATAATAATCTCATAATATATGTTAATGAAATAATAACTGTAGTTCAATATCTTATCCCTAACACTTATTCTCAATGAAAAGAAAAGGAACTTAATTTGCTATTATTTATTTGAAAATTTGTGTAAGACAACATTTTACTGCTACTTATTCTTTATATCTCAATAAAACCAGAGTGCAGTTTTGTCTTCACTATATGATTCTCAGTTTTATATAATGTACTTAAAATTTCTCAATGTTAGATGATCTAGATAGGCATACTGAATTAAAAACACAGTACAGATTTCTTAAACAGCTAGCTAATATAAGCAGACGGATGTTAATTTTTAAAAATCAAGAGTGGATATATAATAGTATGATAATCTATACTTAAATGTTCCAATGCCTTGGTAAATTTTGAGATGTAAACATTAATATCAACTATTTCTTTTATATCACTTTCAAACAAACTCACAGAAAATCAACTGTGAAAAAGAAAAAGAAAAAACATTAAAGTAGGAGTGCTTTGACCTTAAATTCTAAGCAGGAAAAATGTGTGACTGGCTGGTTGTCAAATAAACGACAGGAATTTGCCTGCTGAGAATGAAAGGAGGCCCAATGCCCTTTTGAGGAAGAAATGATAGAGCCTTCACAGATCCTTTGAGATGTGTTTTGATTTTGACCTTGGCAAATTGCAGATCTTTCAAGTCTCATTCAAACCAACTGTCCATAGTCACTGTGCCTTTGTTCTTTTGTACCTGTGAGGTCCATCTAGGAAGTCTAGTCTTAGGTAAGGTAGGAAAAACAGAGCCATATTTCTGGACTAATTTTCCAACTAATGATTTTTCTTCTCTTCTTTCTTTCTTCCATCTTTGCTTCTTTCCTGTATATCTGTCTTTCTACATTCCAAGTTGATTTAGTATATTTTCTATGTTGAATCATGGTCTTGATAAATTGCCTAGATTAAACTCAAATTTGTGATCCTTCCACCTATGCCTCTCAGACTACTGGGACAAAGGCATGTACTACCACACCCATATATATATTTATTATTTTATCTTTTTTTAAAATTTGTTTTTCTTTGACTTATCTTGCCTTTCACACACCAAAAAGTTTTAATTCAAAAGTTAGAGGAAAGTTAGGAAAGGATTTGCGCTTTGGTAACTAGAGGGAGCACACTCTGAAGCAGGCATTCAGATTGGCCCCCTCATATATTTATTTCTTCAGGACTAATTCCAGATAAGCTTTGAAGAGGCCCTTGCTCAATTTTACTATTAGTTTTTAATCACGGTCTTGAAATAAAGTACACGGAGTTAAACCACATTACTGATTAAGTTTTGAGAAGAGTGAAAAATGAAGCAAGACAATATTCACAATTCTATTATTGTTGTACATTATAACTTCCTTAGAAAGACATGTGTTCTTATATATGTTGAAAAGAACCTTCAGTAATAAAAGTTTTACCTTTCCCCAGGCAACTTCAGAATCCAAATTACTCGGCATCCCTTCAACTGCTGACCTCTTTGTCAGTTCCATATCTGTAGCTGCCAGCCATTCTGTCACGACATTCATTTCCTTTCGCATCTTTCGGGACAATTTTAAGCATTTCTCCAGTTGTTGCTTTCTTTCTGTTACCTGAAAAGAATGATAATAAAATGTAATTTGGTTTAGTATTCCATACAGGTTCACTGTAGCTACTTAGGAGAAATTCTTATATTACTGTCATTCAAAAACTTATGTTCTTACATGTTTTAATATTTCACAAGAAACATAAGATCTGGAAATTAATAGTGAATAATGACAATCTAAAATAGACAAAATCACAGTCTAAAGAATGTGACATGTTGTATTTCCTATCATAGCAGAAAGGCTATAGTTATTTCTCTCCAATCTAAATAAAACAAAATTTATGGCCAAATTTATAATAAACAGAATAATAAAAATCATTGCTTTATTGGAAAAAAATACCAAGCATAGGCCATTTCTTCCTTAAAAATCACATAAATCAAATAAGACCAAAAACACATATGCAAATCCAAAATTCTTGCTCTGGTTAATAAAACAAAGCAAAACTCAAGCGTAGGTTCCTTCTTGTTTCCATTGGCTTGGAGTTTAAAAACAAGACCGTCAGAAGCAAATTCTCCCAAAAACTCACTACAGAGCAAACATGTTGTGACTCTGTAGCATCTTTCCAGGTATGCCTACATTTTGCTAAGTTTGTTGGTTTTTTTTTTTTTTTTTTTTGCTCAATAAACATGTCAAGATCTCTTCCCTCCTAGCAGTCAACTTGGAAAAGCCCAAATAAATTTCAAATCAGAAAAGGCAAGTTGTCCTTGCCTCATTCCTATATAAATTATCCACCATGCTCCTTTCAGTTACTCAAACAAAGAAATGTCTAAGTGTACTCTGTGTGTCGCATAAAACAATAAATGAAGGAAAGCCTGTAAACCATTACATGCAAGTCAGAAGATATGACCAGTAGAAACTAAAGAATTTATACTTAAAAGTTTGTTATTTGCATTGAGTATGTGAAGGAAAAAAAACAACCTGTATTACTGTCACGAAAACTGTGAATCTGAGCAAAAGATGTAAATATCTATTTATGCAAGGAGGAGCGTAAGCACGTCAGGCTCTGTGATACCCAGCAGAATTTCAACTTGCCCATGTTCCTTGGCAAGACACCTCATTTTCTTTAATTCACACATCTATCAACTGGGATCATTTTACTCAGGACATAAGACGATTTTAAGGGTAAATTGGGCAACAGTTTGAGATTACTTTACATATTACAAAGCTTCTCTCCCTTCTTCATTTCCATTATTTCCTTCCAGGGAGGCTCCATAATAACTACCTGAAGATACATGGCAAAACTTTTATTTTTATGTATTTTCTTACTTTACTGGTAAAGAACAATGTCAAAAAGTCTTTACCTCCTATACAAACAACTTGGCTTACAGTCAGAATTTTAGTTTTAACTCATAACCTAAGTCTTCAGTTACGACCTAAACGCTGCCTGCTTGTGCGGTTGTAAACATAGACACGAGATACCAGAAAACTATATGTAAGCATATGTGTCAGTCTAAGCCTAGCTGCTCATGTCTGTGGATGTGATTTCTATAATCACTATGACTACTGCTATCAAAATGGCTTTCCAAAACTAGAAAAGAAGCTAAAGAAGTAAAAGAAGGTAAGTAAACCAATCACAATAGAAAAGAAGAAAATTGTAGAGAAACATGAGAGTGGCATTCAGGTGACCAATCTCACTAATACGTACGGCATTTCAAAATCCACCATCCGGACAATCTTACAGAGAAAAGATCTGTATAAGGAAGCTCATGTTGCTAAAGGTGTTACTAAGATGAGTAATTCAAGATCAACTGTGTTAGGCAAGGTAGAAAGGAGATTACTAGCGTGCATGAATGAAAGGCAGATGGCAGGTTTCAGACTATGCATGTAATTTGTGAAAAAGCTAGGACTATGAATAAAGAGCTCATAAAGGATAATCCAGCCAGGAGTGATAATGGTGAAACATTTCAAGCTGGTCAGAGGTATTTTGCAACTTGAAAGTGAGAACTGGGGTCCATGGTGTAACTAAGCATGGTGAAGTGGCCAGCACTGATACAAGGCTGCTGCAAATTATATACACTACTTTGAAATGATGACACACAAAAATGGTTTCTGCTCTCAACAAGTTTTCGGTTGTGATGAAACTGGCGTTTTCTGGAAGAAAATGCCCAGGAAGAGAGGACAATGCCAGGCCACAAGCCTATGAAGGAGAAGCTACCCTTATTGCTATGTACCAATGTGAGTGGTGACCTCAAGATACAATCACTCTTGCTTATCACTCTGAGACCGCTAGAGTGCTCAGAAAATAAAGTCAGAAAGAACATAGTAATGGTCATGTGGAGATCTAACAAAAAATCCTAAGTAACAAGAATACTTTTTCTTGAGTGGATCAGGGAAGCTTTCTGTTGCATTGTTAAGAAATTAGCTCAAGGATAAAGGTTTGCCCTACCAAGACTCCTCATTATGAAGAATGCTCCTGCTCATGCATGAAATTTTGAAAAACAATGGGCTGAAGAATTCTCAGGGCTCTCAGTTGAGTTCTTCTTACCTAATATGATTCCTCTACTGCAAGTATGGGCCAGCAGGTGATAATTAAATTTAAGAAGCTATACACCAATGAATTGGTCCTGAACTACTTCTAGATGGTCTCAGATACAGATTTAATCCTTATAGAGTTCCGGAAGGAACATGTCAACATCCTTTCCTGTGTGGCGTTAACTGAGAAACTCTGGGCCAGTGTTTCTCTGAAGATACTGAGATCTGCCTGGAAGTATGGCCTAAAATTATACAGGAAAGACAATTTGATGGCTGCAGAGAGGAGCCTGAGCCTACAATTGACCCTGTGGTTGATGACACTGTCACTAAAGCACAGTCTGCGGGCTGCAGGTAGACTGGTGATGTGAGGATCTGGTGAGGAGTACACAGAGGAACCGTCTACAGAGGAACTTTGACAAGTTCTGGCTGAGTAGTACTGAATAGCAGCAGAGGAGCTTTTGGAAGAAGAGAGAGGAAGTCTCAACAATAAGTACAGGAAAGTTCTCCTGAAATGAGGTAAATTCTTCAACAAAGGGCAGAGCTACAAACATTTGTAGAGAAGATCCACCCAGGCAGAGAAAAAGGAAACAAAAACAAAAACAAAAAACAAGCATTGCATTCATTTGCTTAATGATAGTGTCATGTGATCCTGCAGAACAGTGTTAAAGAAAAGACAGAAACAGACAATCTTAGGCCAGTATTTATTCTGAAAAGATTGAGACCTACTGAACCAAAAGCAGGTCCTACTGGGCTATACACTCCCGAAGAGTGCCAGATTCTTGATGTGCTTGTGGAAGAGACTCTCCTTCCGAACAATAACCACCTTCTTTTTTATCCTCCCTTTCTGCAAGCTAAAGAGGTCAACCTGAGAGGTGAGTGCAGTAGGAAAATGTTGTTTCTGGTAAACTAGGTACCTTTATAACTTTTTGGTGAACACACTAGGAAAATTACTGGTGTTTCTGGAAAATTATGCTCATTATACAACCTTTTATATTATGAAGTTTGGTTAAGGGGTGCTCTGGGATGTTTGGAGTGCATTAAGGGTAGTTCTATTCTTTCTTACTGGAAAATATTCTTGACTTGCAACCAACTTGAGTTACAACCAGTCCTTGTGAGCGAAATAAGGTCATAAGGCAAAGGTCCACTAAAATTATTTTGCTAAGCATGATGACAAGTAGAGTTCAAATTAACCTCAACTCTAAGGAAACTGGTTAAAACAGTAACAGGATGGCGGGGAGTGACAAGACAAATGTGGCCTTTCATGTGCCACTTGTGCACAGTAAACAGCACGGAATAAACATACAAGAACATGTAACATGTACACATGTATGTGTATAAAAGAGGCAAACAAGAAATCTATCCATAAGCACTAAAGAATACCAAAGCACCTGATATAAATTTCAAATATTGATAAAAATTCATCAGTTTCTTTTTAGAGAAATGTGTATGCATTTAGGAAATATTCAGTTGCAGAAGTTGATAAATGTAATTCTGTTTACAGATTTTTTTTTCCTTCTCTTTTTCCTCTAAGGAAAGTAAATGCACCTATACTTTGGATGGAAAGAATTTTACGTATATGTGAGAAAAAGAAAAAGAAACATACCCTATGTTCTGGTTGTATGCATAGTTACTTTTTGTATTCACTGTTGTTAGAATAGCCTCCCTGATTCAATATTTCAAGGAAATTCTATCCTCTCAGAGATAATACAATATTGATTTTATTCATTTTTATTTTGTTTATATCCATCTTAACAGGTTTTTAAAAAACGGGAGACACTGCCACCTTAAGGAAAATTGAATTTTACAACTTTTCTGTACATGGGGAATATACACATTTAAAACAGTGCCACCTGCAGCAATGTGTTTCAGTAGTCATCATTTAATTAATACTTACAAATATATTTTAGAGAGGTTGAGTATTCCTATTCACGTATATTTCCATAAAAGCCAAAGCACTGATAAGCCAGGGGAGGAATTATAGTTGTTATTCCATGGCTGGCAAGTATGATACATCTCAGAAAAACTGTCCATATTTTGAAATAAAAACTATTCTATTTTTATTCATTGAACAATTGCTGTTGTTACTAAGTTATTGACACTTAAAATGAGAAATTTGTGTGCTGCAAAAAAGTGTTATATAATGAATTATGCCTCAACCCCCAATATGATTATTTTGATTCATTAACTCTGGCCTTCATGGAGTAATTAAGGTTAAATAACGGTTGTAGGGACGAGATTCCACTAAGACTGTGACCTTCTAACAAGGGGAATCGAAAGAGTGATCTCTTTTTCTCCTACCAAGTGAAGACAATGTGAAGACAACTGATTGCAAGCCAGGCAGACAGACTCCTCTTCAGGGGCTGATGAAGCCAGCAAGCACCTAGACCTTGGACTTCTAGGTATGAAAACTGTGAAAGATAAACTTGTGTTGTCTAATCCATCCATTCCATCCAGTTTTGCTATAGCAGCCCAAGCTGATACTACAGAAATGTAACACTGAATTAAGGCAAGTACAACAACAAGAACTCTAAACATGCTTAAAACAGAAAGACTTATATTTTATATAAAAAGAACAATATAGTAAAACATTTATTGCCTTTTCTTTTGTGAAATAAAATGACAATTGCTGGGCATGGTGTCTTATGCCTGTAGTCCCAGCAATCGGGAGGCAAAAGCAGGGACATTGCTTTGAGTTCGAGGCCAGCCTGCACTACACAGTGAGTCCAGGGCCAGCCTGAACTACAAAGCAAGATCCTGTCTCAAAAAACTAAAAACTAAAAATAACCACTGTTGAAGATCCCTTGAAGGTCAATACGTGGTCAATTATTTTTTTGTCTGCTGAGTAATACATAACTTACAGTATACATATTTATACATGATCCTTTAATCATTAATGTTTCTAAATTTATTTTTACTTAAAAATAAATGTGCTAATATTCTCACATGATAATAAAGCATGATTTCTTAGTGCTCCTTTGATTTTACTTTAATGATATTACTAAGTATCAAATAGTTAAAATAAACATAAGCTCTCAAGTATACATTTTAGGGATAAATAGGGCTTTATACTATTACAAGAGTAATTCAATTCTTAACAAAAACAAACTAAGGGCACTAATATTCTTCTAATGTCACTTTTATTGTTTTAAAGTCTAAGCACTTCATTCTACTTTATTTTATGTCAAATTTACTTTTCAAAGGCAAAGATTTTGTGGAAATTCTTTGTAGAACAAACAATAACTTATATTTGAATACATAAACTCATGAGTGTCACATTTCCCAGAAGGTATTTTTTTTATAAGAAAGATGCTCGTTGAAAGGTAATTTTAGTATGGGAAACTGCATGAATTAAACACTGTTGAGTACGAGGAGAACAGACATTCATAACTGACTAAACTCTACAATTATGGTTAATCTTGAAATATTTTTTGATTTTCAATTGATTAGACACTAGAGATTATTCTATCTTCCAAAATGAAACCAAATATAGAAGAATTGGCATCTGTGAAAATTGGCAAATACCAGAGTGAGACATCAAGGATAGCTGTGACTTTTCTCTCTTTGATGAACCACAAGATAACGACAGATTTGTCTAAAGGGTATGAAGGCTGTTTATTCAAAACTACCTTGTTGGAAAAACAAGCAGTCAGCATATATTTTACTTTGTAATTATAATTTTATTTGCTATTAAATGAATGTAAGTGTTTCCTAATTTTTGAAAAATTTAGAGAATCTTTTGACTAAGGATGACAACAGATATGGAAAAAATATATGAAAATAAAAAATACAGATTCACTAAATTACACATTTTTCAGAATTCTATTTGGATCAAAAATTTATTTTCAGAGATAAGCAAGTGATAATTAATAGTTTCAAGCCATAATCATCAATCTACATTAAGGTGAAATATTAAGTATCTATCTATGCATGGTTACCTCTCAAAAATGAACAAACATTTACATTTGTTTGAGAAATGAAGTAGCAATTTCCCAGTGATTTTATAGTCAGTAAAGTTAGAAAACTGATTTATTAAAAAAAGTTCATTATCCTGATTTTAAGCCATCAGATCTCTCAATCTACACAGACTACTTGAGCTAAAGGGAAGGGGATAAGTCTCCAAGACATTCTATAGTTCTGTAAAGAGCAGATGGAAAAATGTAAGCATCTTTAATTAACACAGATGAAAATGCCCAAGGCAGTCCTATCATTGCAGCGAAAACAATAATCGCAGAGCTACAGGACTTCACTGTTTCTTTCTGCCATTTTATCCACCAGGTGGGTGGATTATGCAAACACCCACGTGGTCTGCGCTGACCTCACTGTGCTAGATACGTCTAAATGGATGATGTCAACTCTGTTCGAACCAATATAAAATGATTTGATAGCTTACTTAGCAGTTTTCAAGTCATTATAAGCGGATTTATACAACGAAAAGAGGGAAAATTCAAACAAAGAAAGTCATTTTTAACCCTGTGATGGACCAACGAAAATATCTCTGAACTTCACAGTTTTCAAAATATGAAACTCTGAGCAAGCTTTGACTGATTAATATTTTTGCATATACATACGCAAAAAAAGAGAGGGGGAGGGAGAAAGAGCAAGAAGTTAAGAATTTCCAAGACTTTGTACCTAACGCACGGAGCCTATTGTTCATGATACTGAGAAAAGTGTGGCGTAGCATCTGTGGTGTCGCGCGAGAACTCACCTTTGCACCCAACTCGTTATAGTGCAATTTCAGAGCTGTCACTCTCTCATCGAGCTCTTTGGGGTTTTCCGTCTGCTTTTTCTGCACAATCTGACGTCCGGTTTTTATCACCATTTCCACTTCAGACTTCACTTCACTCAGACTTTTATACAAATTCTAGGTTAAAATAGAAAACAAAATATAAGAAATCATAATGTGCAATAGTGCTAAATTAATGATGCTATTAACAAAAAGAAGTGTGATATTTATCATCTTTATTACTATTATCCTACATTACCAAGGTCCCTGGAGCAGCCTTCTGAAGGCATTGTCAGTATTGAGCATTTGCATATTTTAAGGTAATATTTCTCTTGTAATTATATATGGGCATACAGATAGGTCTAACTTCTATCGTATATATGTAGTTCTTCAGTCCAAGATCATAGATGTCATAAATAAGTGTTATATGATTTCTATGTATCAGAATAATATAATTCTAGCCATGAGTTTGGATGAACTCACTCATTCCCTAGGTGTGTACTGAGTGGATGTCACACAATGGATATTACTAGGTCATTGGACAGTCAACTGTTGATAGGGAAACTAGGTATGTTCACAGTTCTCTCACTGAGCTTACAATTCAGCAGGGCAAAACATCTACATCTCCAGATCAGTTTCAATATATATCATATGCAATAGTAGGAAAGAAATAAATTTAAATATTTTAGTTTAGAAAAATGCATTTTCTTAATGTGTTCATTAAAATATAGGACTATTATTTAAAATTACACATATAGGGCCAGGGATTTAGCCCAGTGGTTCTGGCCTCTGCCTTGCAAGTGCAAGTTCAATCCCTATTAACCACATACAACAGTACCAAGCGTGGTGAGACTCACGCCCACGAGCAATCAGTAGCACACTACAATGCTGGGTGTGGTGGCTCAGGCCTATAATCCCAGCCCTCGGGAGGCAGAGGAAAGACAATGGCTGAGTTCAAGGCTGAGCTCAGGACCAGCCTGAACTAAAAGTAAGACAAAGGACATACTTTCTGCTTCAAAGTACTGGGTAGTTATAATGAGGCTTTTTTTTTTTTTTTTCCTGAGATAGGGTCTTGCTTTGTAGTTCAGGCTGGCCCTGAGCTCACTATGTAGCCCAGGGGAACCTGGAACTCACAGCAATCCTCCTGCCTCAGCTTCCCAAAAGCTGGGATTACAGGCATGACCACGAACAGCACTGTGGAATGTGGTACTGATTGCTGGTGGGCATGAGTTACCACACCTGGGACTGTTGTTTGTGGTTAGGACCTTGCACTAGCAAGGCAGGTGCTGGAACACTGAGCTAAAACCCCAGCCCTGATAAGAAGACTTTCATGACATGTGTCAAACTTGGGAATGCAGCTGTAATAGGCATTGTATCTCCTACACCACTGGGGGTCAAAACTCTACATTGTAGATATTCTAATGGAGAGATGTGTGCTTTACATATTTATGTGTACATACGTATAAATAATGAATTTCATTGTGTATTGTGAGTCTTATTAGTTATGAAATAACTAAGGAAATATGAACACTTATTACTACTTAGAAATGAACTTTTTAGTGGGTAATCATCTTTCAGAATTAGGACAAAATCTGGGTTAGTTTTCCCTCTTCAGTTCAAATGTCCATAGTGAAACATTTTGTAAAGTCTAAGAAAATTTCTAATTAAGGTTACAGGCTACTGCTGTTTTAGTCATCTCATTGATGAATGATGTCAATATTCCTTTATTAATATTAAGCATTCTCTGAATTTCTTAATGATTTTCAGTCAATTTTACTGATATTTTAAAAATGTGATAAGTACATGAGTATTTGGAAACACTAAAATCATTCATGGTTTCACTGGCAATCAACTATGTGAATTCCAGAATCAGAGAATTCCAAATGATTTACTTTTTAAACTTAAAAAATGTCTTATTGATTTATCTTTATGATGAAATTTCACTGATGATACTGTTAGTCATTTTGGTCAGTAAACCAAAATATAGAAACAACCAAGAGAGGGAAATATTCCATTTATTCTTGTTCAAATTAGCAAGATTGCTTTTAGTGGGCAAAATTTTCTTGAAGGAAAGATCATCATTACAATATTACCATAAAGTGCTTTACATAATACAATATATAAAAGTTGTCAAACAAAGATGACCTTCAGGAAGGAAGATATGAATAGGTCTTAACATTTAAAGCAGATGTAGAAACAAGGTATCAGTGCCTCTGGCTGTCTCTTTAGTGTTAATGCAGATGGAGCTGTTTTCAGATTGTATTTACTGTTCATAAGTTGTGGGGGGTTTGTTTTTGTTTTCGTTTTTTAGACAGGGTCTTACTTTTGTAGGTCAGGTTGGTCCTGAATTCAGACTTGAACTCACAAAAATCCTCCTGTCTCTGCCTCCCGAGTGCTGGGATTATAGGCATGAGCCACCACACCCTGCATTGTGGTATGTGGTACTGGTTGCTTGTGGGTGTGAGTCTCCATGCCCGGCATTGTTGTATGTGGTTACTGGAGATGGAACTCAGGACCTTGCACTTGCAAAGCAGGTGCCAAAACCACTGAGCTAAATCCCTGGTCCCACTATTCATAAGTTTTATAAGGTTATGTTACATATTTGTTATCAAAGACAATAAACAGCTCTCATTTAGCAAGTACTAACCCCCACTGTAGTGTAATTGGGTGATTTGTGCTTTCAATCCTGCGTAATTTTTAAAATTTGTCCCTATATGTTCCTATACTTGTCTAATAATCAGTGAATCACTGTTTATCATTATATTCAAAACTGCTTTACAGGTGATAAGAACAGTAAAAGTAATTATGCCAATAAAAGAACTTCTAAATGATCAATAAATATTATTGGCCAAAATAATTTCCTATATTTTCAAATTAATGTATGCATTTATTTTACAGTGTTTGCTAAAACAAATATTTATCCCTGTTCATAATTATGCAACAAAATTATACCTAAAGGGATCAGTTTTCATTTATATTATGGGACAGATGCAGAAACCCCAATAAATAAACACAAAGCCACAGAACTTCTTCTCTTTGGTGTTAATAATTTTCAGGCTTTTCATTTTCTGTGAATTTATAACCCTAGTTCCTGTAGAGTAATAACAGCACTTATATAATCCCAGCACTTACTCCCCTACTTCCGTTCAAATTGTCAGAAGGTCATCTAATTGGTGAATTTCTAATAATTGTAACATAGGACACTGCTGGATAATCCAAAAAAATCTAATGCATATTTATGCTACAACTCTGTGTGGTCTGTTAGCATTTCAGCACTGATGAAAGAAAAGATGAGAGGAGTTGGAATTGCGTGGTACTGGCAAAGTAACAGACCCGAGGATCAATGGAGTAGACTAGAAGATCCAGAAACTACGCCAGATACACTGAGCCACCTCATCTTTGACAAAGGAGCCAAAAATCCTCAATGGAGGAAAGATAGCCTCTTTAACAAATGGTGCTGGAAAAACTGGGTTTCAACTTGCCAAAGGCTAAAACTAGATCTAACT